>JASAMX010004538.1:0-21576 GCA_030248175.1 Microlaimidae sp. YZB2_3 | reverse complement strand
ATACTAGCCTTGAAAAATGCTTTAAGAATAGAGCAGGAAAAAGGGGCTATTTTTACCCGGCGTATGTTTAGACAGAAAAGATGTGGACTAGTCTGAAATGGACATTATATGGACTATAGAAAATTTGCATTTGGTTTGGCCAGCTGCTCACTAAATAAAGATTTCTACCATGTGATAATGATTTGTTTATACATTGATCTAATCACACAGCACTGTTGCATTTTTTTTAGTTTGATGAAATGTCAATTGAAAAAATTATACTCACAGCAATCTTTGACAAGCGCGAAATCGCCACTTTTTCAATTTGAAGGTTATATTTGTATGTGTAAGAAACAACTATAAATTTGAAAAGGTGGCGATTTCGCGCTTGTCAAAGATTGCTGTGAGTATAATTTTTTCAATTGACATTTTATCAAACTAAAAAAAATGCAAGCAGTGCTGTGTGATTAGATCAATGTATAAACAAATCATTATCCATATGGTAAAATTTTTATTAGCTGAGCAGCTGGCGAAACTAAATGAAAACTTTCTATATAGTCTTTGAGCATAATGTCCATCTCAGACTAGTCTACATCTTTTCTGTCTAAAAAACATACGCCCAGGGAAAAAATCGCCCCTTTTTCCTGCTCTATTCTTAGAGAGAGCATTTTTTCAAGGCATAGTTGAGAGTTTTAGTTGAATATTAAAAAATAGCCTAATAAAGTATAGTTTTAGCTGCGCAATGACATATGTTTGATAAATCATTCCGTTGCCGAGATATCTTTTTAAATAAAAAATAATAATAAGAAGAAGAAGATGAATTTAAATTACAGAAATTTACCAACGTTGTTTAATTATAAAGTTAGTGCGGGGCAGTGGCGCTCCAGACAAAGTTTACCTACGTTCTCTAAAATAGTTGGCGCTATGCCGTGCGCCAATGATTGCAATTATAATTTTAAAGTAAAAATAATAATAATAATAAGATGATGAACATGAATTACACAATTTACTCAAGTTCTCTAAGTATAGTTGGCGCGGTGCGGTGGGTTAAATTGCAGTGTGGCACCCCCGCACCACCGATGATTATCTACCGGCGCGTGGCGCTCCCGCGCCACCGACGCTTATTATTTTTTTTTAATAAATAAAACTTTGAATTAATTTTGTCATCAGTAATGCAAGAATTAAAAAAAAGTACTCTGTTGTTTTCGCCGATTTCCGCGCGGTTGAAGCAGATGGCGCTGGGAACTTGTTCCGTTTCTGCCACCAATTAAAACCGGTCTGCTTTTTTTTGTGCGGTTTTTATGAGGGGATGTTGGTTGTCTGCTCTGTACAATCCTTATTGTTGCCAAAAGGCTGTTATTGTGCGGTTGGGAGTTTTTATTTGTCTATTTTTCAAATTTTTATTTTGATCAATAAATCGATAACAAGGACCTAAATCAAAAAAGTGCTTCCTAAAAAAGTTGAGTAATTCCTTCTTTATTTCTATGACCCCAGGTTTATTTTTGATCAATCAGTAACGAATGAGGAATATCGCTTTTAAGGATGGAGCGTTGGAATAATAATAATAATAATAAGAAGAAGAAGAAGAAGAAGAAAAAGAAGAAGAAGAAGGTTCTGAATTTCAAAATTTACCCACGTTCTCTAATTATGGTTGGCGCGGCGCCACGGGGCTAAATCGCCCCGTGGCGCTCCCGCGCCACCCATGATTATAAAAAGTAAAATTAAATTAGCAATTTTTTTAAAAATAAAAGCTCAAAAAACAGTTTTACTGGAATTTCTTTTTATTTTAACAAATTTTATTGAAAAAAATTTTTTTCAAATTAAATGCAAACAGTCATACTAATTTTTTGTTTCAACGCTTTTTGGCGGGGGTTTTGCTTTGTGTTTGTTTTGGAAAAACTTACATTTGGTGTCTTTTGGGGGTGTTTGTTGTGTTTGTTTTGAATATATATATATATATATATTCAATCAATGATGGGCTATCGATTGATGATGTTAATTTTGTTGCGGTGTGAAGTGCCGCCGCGTAGTGCGCCACTGAGTGAATAATATCAGCCATAACTTTAGATTAAATAGACTAATAAACATGAAATTTGTTAAATATCATGGGTGGCGCGGGAGCGCCAAGGGGCGATTTAGCCCCGTGGCGCCGCGACAACCATAATTAGAGAACGTGGATAAATTTTGAAATTCAGAACCTTCTTCTTCTTCTTCTTCTTCTTCTTCCTATTATTATTATTCCAACGCTCCATCCTTAAAAGCGATATTTCTCATTCGTTACTGATTGATCAAAAATAAACATGGGCTCATAAAAAAGAAGAAGGAATTACGCAACTTTTTTAGGAAGCACTTTTTTGATTTAGGTCCCTGTTATCGATTTATTGATCAAAATAAAAAATTTGAAAAATAGACAAATAAAAACTACCAACCGCACAATAAGAGCCTTTTGGCAACAATAAGGATTGTACAGAGCAGACAACCAACATCCCCTCATAAAAACCGCACAAAAAAAGCAGACGGCATTTAATTGGTGGCAGAAACGGAACCAGTTCACAGCGCCATCTGCTTCAACCGCGCGGAAATTGGCAAAAACAACAGAATAATTTCTTTAATTTTTGCATTACTGATGACAAAATTAATTCAAAGCTTTATTAATTAAAAAAAATAATAAGCGTCGGTGGCGCGGGAGCGCCACGCGCCGGTAGGTAATCATCGGTGGTGTGGGGGTGCCACACTGCAATTTAACCCACCGCACAGCGCCAACTATACTTAGAGAACGCGAGTAAATTTTGTAATACATGTTCATCATCTTCTTCTTATTATTATTTTTAATTTAAAATTATAATTGCAATCATTGGCGCACGGCATCGCGCCAACTATATTTTGAGAACGTAGGTAAACTTTGTCTAGAGCGCCACTGCACCGCACTAACTATAATTAAACAACGTTGGTAAATTTTGTAATTTAAATTCATCATCTTCGTATTATTTTTTATTTAAAAAAGTGTATCTCGGAAACGGAATGATTATAAACATATGTCATTGCGCAGCTAAAACTATAGTTTATTCGGCTATTTTGGTAGACTAGTCTTGAAAAATGCTCTAAGAATAGAGCAGGAAAAAGGGGCGATTTTTCCCTGGGCGTATGTTTAGACAGAAAAGATGTGGACTAGACTGAGATGGACATTATGTCGACTATAGAAATTTGCATTTGGTTTGGCCAGCTGCTCACTAATAAAAATTTATACCATATGATAATGATTTGTTTATACATTGATCTAATCACACAGCACTGTTGCATTTTTTTTAGTTTGATAAAATGTCAATTGAAAAAATTATACTCACAGCAATCTTTGACAAGCGCGAAATCGCCACTTTTTCAAATTTTTAGTTGTTTCTTACACATACAAATATAACCTTCAAATTGAAAAAGTGACGATTTCGCGCTTGTCAAAGATTGCTGTGAGTATAATTTTTTCAATTGACATTTCATCAAACTAAAAAATGCTGTGTGATTAGGTCAATGTATAAACAAATCATTATCATATGGTATAAATTTTTATTTAGTGAGCAGCTGCCCAAACCAAATGCAAATTTTTTATAGTCGAAATAATGTCCATCTCAGTCTAGTCCACATCTTTTCTGTCTAAACATACGCCCGGGGAAAAATCGCCCCTTTTTCCTGCTCTATTCTTAGAGCATTTCTCAAGGCTAGTATATAATTTAATGATGACCTACCGATTAATGATATTAATGTTGTTGTGGCGTGAAACGCCGCCATTTATCTAATGCACCAAAGCGTGAAAAAATTGCTAATTTCAAAAAGTTTTACGTTTCACGCTACATAAAAACCCTTATCACCAGTCGATAGCCCATTATCAGTTTCACATGTCTAATAAATTTCATGTTGATTAGTCTATTTAATCTAAAGTTATAGCTGATTCTTCCACGTGGCGGAACAAAAGGTATGTGGTGGCGCGTTACGTCATAGCAAAAATAATATCATAATCAATAGCCCATCATCGATTACATATATATACAACGAATTTCATGTTGATGAGTCTATTTAGTCAAAAGTTATTCCTGTTTTTTTTTCACACGACAGCGCTTCACTTTGTAGTGCTTTGCGCTGCGGCGCGAAGCGCTGCTGCGTTAAAAAAACAGGAATAACTCGACTAAATAGACTTATCAACATGAAATTTGGTATATATATGTTCAATGATGGGCATTCAATTGGTAGTATTATTTTTGCTGTGGTGTGAAGCGCCGCCGCGAAGTGCGCCACTGAGTGAATAAAATCAGCTATAACTTTAGTTTAAATTGACTAATAAATATGAAATTTGGTAGATATTTATATAATTAATGATGACCTATCGATTACTGATATTAATTTTGTTGTGGCGTGAAGCGCCGCCTTTTATCTAATGCAATGAAGCGTGGAAAAATCGCTATAAGTTTTACGCTTGACGCTACATAAAAACCATTATCACGAATCGATAGCCCATCATCAGTTACACGTGTCTACCAAATTTTATGTTGATTAGTCTATTTAATTTAAAGTTGTAGCTGATTCTTCCATGCGGCGGCACATAAGGTATGTGGCGGCGTTTTACGTCATAGTAAAAATAATATCATCAATCGACAGCCCATCATCGATTACATATATATACCAAATTTCATAATAATAAGTATATTTAGTCAAAATTTATTCATGTTTTTTCACGTGACGGCGCTTCACGCCGCAGCGCTATACGCTGCATCAAAATTAATTATCAACAATCGAATAGTTTATCATTGATTACATATCTCTTTTAAATTTTATGTAGACTAAACCCAACGTGGCTGCAACAGTTGTTTGTTGGATTAAATGGTGGCCCCAATTAAGTAACCACTCAAATCAAGAGAATCTGACGTCACTTTATCAAACAAATACTCCGTATTAAATCGAATTTAATTGGCTGATAAAGTGACGTCAGATTCTCGTGATTTGAATGGTTACTTAATAGGGGGCTTTTTTTAATCCAAGGAACAACTTTTGCAGCCACGTTTGGCTTACCTTTAGTCTATTTATTCTAAAGTTACAGCTGATTTTTTTACGCGGCGGTGCATTAGGTATGTGACGCCACTTCACGTCACAGAAAAAATAATATCATTAATCATTAGAGCATCATCGATTACATGTGTATACCAAATTTCGTGCTTATAGCTCACTATAGTCTGGAGTTATTCTGTTTTTGTCAGGCAGCGTATATATATATATATATATATATACATATATATATATATATATATATATATATATATATATATATATATATATATATATATATATATATATACATATATACCAAATTTCATGTTGCTAAGTCTATTTAGCCAAAAGTTATTCCTGTTTTTGTCACGCAGCGGCACCTTACGCTGCAGCGCATGGCGCCGCATTCAAACTGTTTGCACCAATCAATAGCCCATCATCGATTACATATGTATACCAAATATAATGTTGATTTGTATATATATATATAAAAATTTCATGTTGTTAAGTCTATTTACCCAAAAGTTATTCCTGTTTTTGTCAGGCAGCGTATATATATATATACATACATATATATATATATAGATATATACCAAATTTCATGTTGTTAAGTCTATTTAGCCAAAAGTTATTCCTGTTTTTTCACGCGGCAGCGGTTTATGCCGTGGCGCTTTGCGCCGCATCAAAACTAATATTACCGATCCGTAACGCATCAACCATTACAAGATTAAGTTTTTTGGCCATCTGATCACAATAACCGGCAAACCACGCTCGCCGAAATTCATTCTTATATGCTTTAAAAAAGCAACTTTATGGTCATTTAAAAAAAATTGATTATAAATTATAATTCGAGTTTTTGATAAAAAATTTCAGCAAGGTCTAGTAAAAAATGGTAAATTTAAAGTGACTGCTGAAGCCTGTTTCATAAAAACCTTTGTAAATTCTCATTTTACTAATCTCCGCCTATTTTTGGTAAAATACAAAATAAAGGTTTTTTGACTTGTAGTTTAGGGGGAGCATCTGCGCGCACTGCTCTGCACTGATTGGTTTTAGCCACGTCATTTCATCTCCGCGGAGGGATTAATGTTTGACGTGTCCTGTATCCTCTATCATGTAATTTACAAAAAACAAGCGGAGACTTGTAAAATGAAAATTTAAAAACGTCTTTATGAATAGGCTAGGTGAATAGGTTTTATGAATAGGTTTTATGTAAAAAATAATGTTTGAAATGAAATGAAATGAAATGAAACCTTTATTTCAAAAAAGAAAATACATATATAAAATGGGATATATATGAACATGTAATTAAATACAATTAAAACACAAAAATCATGCAATAATCAGAATCTATATAATAAAATCGATGCAGATTATATTATAACGTTAAGTGGGGTATAAACAATCAAAAAATAGTTCTTTAAAGAAATAAAAGAAGGACACAAGAGCCTTTTGGCTACTAAAAACGCCTATCAAACTTTAGAAAGATTTTAAAATTTTGATTTTTAATTTTGTTTTTAAAACTTTGTAGAGAAATTGAATTAACTATATCAGCTGAAAGATAGTTCCAATATTTGGTAACACGGGTATGAATAAACATTATTCATACCCGTGTTACCAAATATTGGAACTATCTTTCAGCTGATGCCAAACAATAACTCCAAACTAATATCAGCTGTATTAATAAAACATTATATTTTTTTTTTGATTAAGGAACTTTTAGTTTAAGATTGTGATCGCTTTTACCTGTGTAGCAACCCCATGAAAAAAAATCATCAAATTTAAGGTCTGTTAATTTTTTTATAATGCGAAAACATACATTTAAATCAAACTTAATTCGTCTTTCTTCTAATGATTCTAAGTTATATAATTTTAGGCGTGTCAAATAACTGTCTTCAGAAGAAATGCCACATCTAAAGTGCAATTTTCTTGTAAAATAACGTTGAAAATTTTCTAAAGTATCTATGTCTTTACAAAGGTATGGTGACCAAACTTGGGGACAGCACTTCATGATTGGCCGCACATAAGCCTTGTATGCAGTCAAAAGAGCGTTTTTATTCAATGTTTGAAAGCTTCAAAAAATTATATTAGCCATTTTATATTTATTACTTGCAATTTTATTACAATGGCTCGAGAATTTTAAGTCATTTGACAAAAGAACACCTAAATCTTGAGCTTTTATATTAACCTTTAATGGAATGTTGTTAATTGTTAGTCCTAATTTTGGGTTTTCATATCCAACATGCATAACGGAACATTTTTAAAATGCAATTTCTATTTGCCACTTTTGTGCCCAATTAATAAGTTTATCTATTGCTATCTGTAAATCAGTATTGTTTTGGTGTTTTCGCCTAATTTGATAGAGGTTCACATCATCAGCAAAGAGTTTGCAGGTAACATTTGATAATTGTTTTGGAAGATGGTTAATATAAAGTAAGAAAAGTAATGGACCAAGTACAGAACCTTGTGGAACACCTGAAACTACTTTGCTGAATGATGAATATGAATTACCTATAAAAACTTTTTGCCTACGCCCATGTAAAAATGAAGAGATCCATTTTAATAAATCACCTGATATACCATAAGCTGCTAGTTTGTATATTAATTTGTTATGACAAACAGAATCAAAGGCTTTTTTAAAATCAACATAAACTACATCTATAATTTTATTAATTTCTAGAGCTTTACTCCAATCAAGCAGAGATTCCATTAGCTGAGAACACGTTGATCGACTTTTAAGAAATCCGTGTTGATTGGGACTGATAAGTTTAAGTAATTTTAAGTCAATAAAGATATGGTCATATATCACCGTTTCCATTACTTTGCACGCAATGCAAGTTAATGAGATCGGTCGATAATTAAATGGATCACTTGCACACCCCTTATTAAATATTGGAATTACTAATGCTGTAAGCCAGTCATAAGGTAAAAAATGGGTATAAAATGAAACTTCAAACACCAATACAAGTGGCTCAGCTATTGAATATGCTAATTTTCTGAAAAGAATTGGAGGAACTCCGTCAGGCGTTTTGCTAGTTTTATTTTTTTGCTTCAACAAAGCCTTTAATACTGTTTCTTTCAAAAATTTTATGTTTTTTAAACCCGCTTTCTTAGGTACTATTTTATCAAATGTAGTAATCAAATTATTATCCTGACTAAAATTTTGGGAAAAGCATTTATTAAGTATTTCGGATTTTTCTTGTGTATCTACAGTAAGTGAACCATTTTCTCTTTGTAAAGGTGCAATATCATTTTTATTTTTACAAATTTTTTTAAAATAATTAAATAATTTCATTTTGTCGTTAGATTCAAGTATTTTTTGCTCTTTTTATTATTAATTTTAGAAATTTCTTTTTTATACTCGCGATTGAGTCGATTATATTCGCTCCTTTGTTCAGGTGACATATTGCACTTCCAAAGTTTTTTTCTTTTTACTCTTTATTTTGATAAAATATTTAGAATACTTGGATTTTAGCGTTTGTTTTTCTGTGCGTTTAGGCACATAAAGTTCGATGGCTGTTAAAAGATGAGATTTTACAGTATCCCAGTGTGTTTCCGCCGAAGAACTTTGATCAAACAAAAGTATAAAATCTATCTTAGTTAAATAATTAAAAAATCTTAGTTAAAAATCTTAGTTATTCATTTCCACCCAGTTGGCCTGCTTATAATCATAAAAAAAATTCATATTAGGTTTAGAATAACCTTGAACTGAAAAATCAATATTGCAGTGATCACTGTTAAATAATGGTTCAGTTACCGTATTATTAAGAATATGCGAGTCGTTATTGCAAAATAACAAATCAAGGTAATTCTTGCCTCTGGTTTGTTAAGTTTATTTAAGGTAGAACACCATAGTTTGATTTTTGACGGCAGATCTTTTCTAATTAACTTTTACTAACGTAATTTGACCTGCTGATTTAATTTTTGACATTCATTTTTCTTAAAAAAATTGTTATCATCCACAATCATTATAAATGACACTAATAAAATACATGTCAAAAATACAATACATTAATAAAAATCATTATCAAAAATATTCTAGTTTTTTCGTTTTTCCTTTAGCGTATCTTGAATAATAAAAACTTTTTTTATTTAAAAAAATAAAAAATTTAAAAAAAAATTTTTCCGACGTTAAAAGGAGATTCAAACATACAGGTCCGAGAATCTGAGTCCTTCCTTAAAAGTTGGTTTTAAACAAACGTTTGGAAATGTAGTTTCTTGGTGTAAAATCAAAAAACATTAAATATAAATTAAAAAAATTTGATTCGCTCAGACTATAATAAAAGTTTGGAAATAGTTAAACACAAGTAGGGATGCATTGAGCACCAGATTTTAATTGTGAGCTAAGCATTACTTAGTACTCACAATTTAATTAATTGTGAGCTTGAGCCCAAGTACTCACAATTAAATATATGTGAGTACCAATTGGTATTGAGCATTTGTGAGCCTTGCGAATGTTTAAAATATACTTACGCATAGTATAGGTTTTAGGAGGATGGAATGTCGTAAGCACAGAAGGGAATGACCGTAGTCCGCAGAAATGGGCAGAACAGCAGCAATAGGTCCTTTCAGGACGACTTGAGAGGGGCTGAATACCCCCAGGGAAGAAAATTTTTAATTTAAGACTGTAAAACACCAAGACAACACCGCAAAACAGTTGATTTAATTGACATATATATTTCAGATAAAATTATGGTTTTTAATTAAAAAATAAATGTAAGGCCTCATGGCGTGTAAAAATAACAGTAGATATAAACAATCCCTTTTCACCTACAAATGTTTTATTAAATAAATCAAACTACAACATGATGTTTTTCTTGATTTTATAGATTTATAATATTTTTGGCGATTTTTTAGCGAAAAGGGTTATACTGATTTAAAAAACTAAAATCTCTTAATACTAACACTAAAAGTCATACTATTTGTATAATTAAATTTAAATCTAAAAAGCGCTTTGTAAAAAATGTATAATATTAAAGACATTTTTAATATTTATTATCAATTTAGTTTATTCAAATTAAAATTAGGATAAATGTTTATGTTTAAAGCAATTTAAACTAAGATTTGTAAATAAAAATATGCTTTAAAATAGAAAAAAAATTATTTTTTGTAAAATAATTTGAATAGAAATATAGAAAAATTAAAATAAATGCTTGTATTTTCTAATGATATTTAAATATTTACCATTTTTATGTATTTTTAATAGCATCTAACATGTCATATGAAACAAAATTGTTGTAATTATGGATTTTTATTATTTAAACTCTCCAGGGTGAAATTAAGTATATTTTGAAACACCTTTTATTTAGCTTTTTGCACAAAAATGATATTCAATATAGAATAAAACATTAAAGCAGCACTGTCACAAATCAAAATCCTATAACACCTTGTATCAACTACTCCTTTAATAAAAAACCTATCAACCTTGACCAATTTGACAACATTTAAAAATTTTAATTTAATCGGTTCAGTAACAAAAAAGTTGTATGATCCTGCGTTATAGGACTTTAATTTGTGACGGTATGTTCCTTTAAGTAATTATATCTTTTTGAGTAATTATACCTTTAAGCAACCAATTTTTGAGGAAAGTGTGTAAAAAAAACTAAAAAGCATATATTTTCACACATCGATCTAATTCTTTTATGGAATGGACCCTTTTTGATTTTTTGTAAAAATATAGCATTTTGCTCCGAAATCTAACAATTTTTCGTCGAAATATATAACAAAGCCAAAAATAAGGCTTTTTATAGGGAATTTTTTTTTCTAAACAAATTTTAGTGTAAAAATATATAAAAAACCAACCTATTTTTATGTTCATTTTGAAATCTTGGTTGAAAACTTTTATAAAGTCATTGTCAAGATATTAGTGTTTTAGTCAAAACCCTCTGATTTTTAACGGTTGGAAAATTTTTGGGATAAAAAAAAATGCTGAATTTAAGTTTCTTATGAAAATTTTTACTTAAATGGAAAAGTGTCAATTTTAATAATTTTAAAATGTTTATTTCAATAGAGTTTTTAATAAAAAAAACGCAAAAAATATGGTTTTATTAAATACCTACAGTGGTGATCGAAGGTGGCCTCTTATTCGAACGCGTTCCGCGTTCGATAGAATTAGACCAAACGCAGGCCGCACGCGCGTTCGTCGCCCGCGTTCGAAGGTGCGTGCGGCCGATAAAAATTTGTAGAACGCGGCCGGCCGCGTTCTCTCAAATAAATAAAATCTACCGAACGCGATGGCACGCATCCTGCATTCTATCAAACGCAGCCGACGGCATGATCAAAGATTGCGCGTTCCCATGGGAAAATGACTTTTTCTTTTGTTAGGCCACGCCCACTAAGTTCGCGCCAAAACCTAAACGTGTTGTTTTATAATAATAAATTTTAAAAACAATGAAGAATATTTAACATTAGCATTTAAATAAATAATGCACTGCATTTTAAACACAATATTGTGACTGACATGGGTTCTTCTTAAATTCGGACGCAAGCCATAGTTTTACATTTTAAAGTTTCGAATACGATCCATACACTACTACAGCGTTTTTTGTGTGCGTTCCGTAAAAATTAAAAAATACGTTCATGTATCAAGCTTACAACAGCTGAATTTATTGTGTGCGCAGGTTTGAGACTGGTGAAAATAGACAAGCAATTTAAACCTTCTTTAAAGCAATCTTTAAAAATTACCCCCTTCTTTTTTGAATATATATTTAACTGAGATTACACTTTAAAATTTTTGTTTGTATACTTACAATTACAATATTTTATGTAAATTCATTCGTCATAAAACATATCATACAATAATATACATTTCATAGTACAGCATACTTTTGTTACATAAAACGTTCCAGAACCTAAGATACATTTTGGAATTTGATTTTTTTCATTTATTTTTACAAGTTTAAATACTGCACGATCTATGGAAATAAGCTAAAAGTTTTTTGCAAATTACAGTTTAAAAATTCAGAAAAAATCAATTTTACCACAAGCTTTGTTGTGTTAAAATTTCCAACCAAACTTTGTTGTGTTAAAATTTCAATGTGTTCTGCAGCTATTCACAGCTAATGTGACTCTAAAAAATCCTATCTATACTTTGTGCTATAGCGATCACACAAAAACTGAGAATGTAAAGTTTTGTGGCGTATTTTAGGTGTTTGCGTCATATTTGTCCCAAAATAAGTAGTTTTAACAAAAATACAATGATCGTATGGGTTAAAAGTTAATGCTAAGACTTAAGCTGAGAATTTGGCCCCAGCTTATTTAAAAAATAAATAAACACAAGTCTATTGATCATTGTCAGGAGGATCATTTTCATCGCCTGTTCTAGCAAGCAGTAGGAGTTTCAATTCAAACTCGGTGTTTGAGTACTGATATTATCGGCTGTTCTTAAGATGTCGTTGGATTTTCCTGCTTAGGCTATCCAATGCCTTTACACACTGAGGCCACACATTCTGGTTTGGGAACTTTCTTTCTATCACAAGCTTTATCCACGAAATTTTATGTGGGTATAATTTTTCTTTCCCACTTACTCCGGCCACGTTCTTTCCAATTAATTCCTCTGTGGATTCTACAACCGCCTTTAATAGTCTTCCAGAAAACTTTTGCGGACAGTTTTGAGTTTTGAGATAAAATGATTCAATCAGTTCGTGTGAAAAATAGTCGCCGTACGTTGCTGGCGCTTCTTCTCCAGCTGTGGCGGCAGCTTGTAGCGGAGGTTGGGCAGTTGCAGCTGCAGCAATTCCTGCAGGCGCGGCTCCAGGAACATCGGCATACACAGGAACAGTTGCTGTAGGTTGGTGTACAGCTGGCGGTTGCACACATGGCTCATGCGACGAAAGTTTTTCGATTAATATTGTGTTTTGTTCAATAAGTGTAGTGTTTTGCCTGGCAATTACATCCAGAGTTTGATTAAGCTTGTCTAACGATCTTCCTAGCTTATTAAAAGCAGTAGTGATTGCATCTAATGGACGGATGGAAAGATCTGCCGGTGCAATCATAGGAACAGATGCGGGGTGTAGCTGAGGGCTACTCGTGGCTGGCTACTGTGGGCTATTGGTGGCTGTGGGCTACTCGGGGCTGGTCCCTAGAATGGAATTGGAATTGGATTGGATTTGGAATGGATTTTTGGATTAAACTTGAAATGAACTTTTGGAATGAATGATAAGCTTATGGAAAAATTAAAAAAAATGAAAAGATCTGGAATTTAAATTTTTTTTGTAAACTTGGAATGGATTTTTAGAATGAACTTGAAATAGACTTTTGAAATGGAAGATAAGCTTATGGTAAAATTCACAAAAATGAACATATGTGGAATTTACTATTTTTTTGTAAATTTAAAATGGATTTGGAATGGATTTTTGGAATGAACTTGAAATGGACTTTTGGAATGGATAATAAGCTTAATAGCATATTTCTTTGAGTTATGTCATTAATTCGCGTCAATTTAAATAGATTTTTTTATTTACGTGAATTTAGATATATTATATTGTTCCATTATTAAATTACAACAGGCTCTTTATTATAACTGGCGTGAAATAACAGAAGAATATGACTTTAAAATAAAAATGCTATTTAAATGTACTGAAATAATGTTGTTATGATGGCATATTCTAATAAGGCTTCTTAATCAGGATTTAAACATTTTTTGATAAAGTATAATATTTTTTGTCAAGCTCACAATTAAGCTAATTAGCCTGGGCTAATTGTGAGATTGAGCTTGAGCCTGAGATTTATTGTGAGCTTGAGCTTGAGCTTAGTACTTACAATTAAATATATGTGAGTACCAATTGGTATTGAGCATTTGTGAGCAGCTCAATGCATACCTAGACACAAGTCTATTCAATACTTTGAACTGTATTTAATTATAAAACTGATTAAAGATTTTTTTATTTGATTTTTCTTTTGAAAACAACGATTTTTTTAATTTTTTTAAAATTTTGAATTACATTTTACTCCAAACCTAAAAGTTGCCTCCTAATTTTTGTTAACTATCTATAAAATTGCAATAAAAACTGAGTGAATAAATTTTTTAAATGACCAAAAACTGTTTTTTGAGCTTTAAATTCATCAAACTATATCTCGAAATAGAACATTCAGTAAACGTCATCGTTTACCGAATTAAAATGACTACTATGCTTTTTAAAATGACTACTATCGTCACCTGTACGTATATGTCACCTGTACGTATATGTACTACTATCGTCACATGTATGTGACGCTGTAATTAAAGGTCGACAATACAAAATTATTGCTTACAATGTTTGGCTGCGGCTGCGTTTTTATTTAACGTCTGTACAGTAAAATTATAAAGTTTTTTGTAACGTAAATACAGAAAGCTATTACTACCTGTAGAATCGTACTTCGTTCCAGTAATTTTTTTTTTTTCATGAACTTTCGACAAAAAAATGGCTATAAACTGTTAAATGGACGCAAAAGTTCCGGATAATTTTTAAATTTCGTATAAAATCTCAATTTCTTGTACCTCATTTTAAACGCCTTTTTCAACGCGACACATGTAAACAAATTGTTTACGTTCATCTCCTCGGACTTTACACTGAAACAGCTGTTTTCTTGGCATGAACTCCCTGCTGGCTCGTTTTTCTCCTGGAAAACAACACAAGGCCTGCCCAGTTATGGCTGCCGACACCCTGTGTGTTTCTTGCAATGGACAAATTGATGGACAAAATGAGGCGTCGTGCCGCTTTTGCAAATTAGCGATACACGTTAAATGCATTGGACTGACCGCACTACAAGTTGAGAAGCTAAAAACTGCTATTATATGTCCTAATTGCGAAGAGAAATTTTGTGAGCTGCAGAAACTAAACAATTCGAACTCTTCTTTGGCATTGATTCCAGCTATTTCAAATAAGCTGGACTTTCTTGTATCATCACTCCTGCCGGAAGCCCCGGAGCAAGAAGACACGGGTAACAGTGACGACAATAGCAATCCGTGGGTTACCGTAAGTGCAAAGCGAAAGCCCAAACCCGCCCGGTCGCCAAATCCAAAACCGCCTTTATTTGTGGAGCGAATCTCGGAGGCCATTGTGGACAAAATAACAGTTAAAGAAACTGAGGCTGACAACTCCAAGTTTATTGTGGTCTCAGGTTTGCCAGAGGGAAAAGAAAATCTTCTTGGCAACATGATAAGGTGTGTAGTACCGCCGAACATAAATCCTCCCCAGATCGTGGACTGTTTTCGAGTAGGCCAGGACTTTGTGAATAAGAGAAAACCGCGACTGCTGAAAATCCGGTTTTCGCGGACAGCAGAACGAAATTTAATTTTGGGAAATAGCAAAAAACTGAGAACCACCCAGCTTTTTGCTGGTGTCTACCTGAGGGAATCATACACAGAAAAACAGCTGAAGCACATCCACGCTTTGGCAGGTGAAAGGGATAAGCTGAATACAGAAATCGGTGAGTTCACCTACACTATAGACCGCAGGAATCCCAATCCCTTGAAATGGAGTGTTAGCAAAAAAACTGACTCGAAAATGAAATCTCCAACTGTAGCAAAAAACTCTCACACTCCAGCAAAAACTGTTGACTCTCAGTCGGTGGGAAATAGTTCCACTATGCCCCCAAAATAAAAGCGGCGGGTAAAGGTAAACCAAATTTTTGTTCTGACAATATTATTTCATCTGACGACATTTTAGAGTTTAAACTCCTAAATGCGCGGTCTATCGTAAATAAAGTAGACAACCTTCATTTTCTGCTTGAAAACAATATGTATGATGCGATTTTTGTTACGGAAACGTTTCTTTCTCCAGAAATACCTGATTCATTTTTGGTCCAAAACTCAAATTATACTATTTTTCGCTGCGACAGAAATAGAAACGGCGGTGGCGTCGCTATATTTGTTAAAAAAACTTTAAAGTGTGCTCAGATATCGTTAGGTAGCTTTTACACTGATATTGAACATGTTGCTATAGAGCTATTTTGTGGTAATAATTGTAGTTATCGATTTCTAGCGGTATATTTTCCTCCATGCAATACAATGTGTCTTAAAAAAACGGAAACCTATGTGCACTAATCGATCTTGCCACAAACACCAAAAAACCTTTTTTTCTGGTTGGGGATTTAAATTTTCCAAATATTTCATGGGAAATACCCATAAGCTATGGGAATAAATGCTCGGATCTATTCCTCGAAATGTGTACACAAAACGGTTTTACTCAAGTAGTTGAAAAACCAACTCGTGGAAACAATTGTTTGGATATCGTTTTATGCACAGAACCTTCCGTTATTCGATTAATTAATGTTTCAGAGCCTTTCACTGCCACTTGTGATCATGAAACAGTGAATTTTACAATAAATTCCTCCATAAATACAAATAAATTTAAAAATTGTATATATAACTTTAAAAAGTCAAATTTCGAAGCAATCAAAAACTATCTTTCAGAAGTAAACTGGGTTAATATTGCAGCAAATTGCAAGTTTAGTGACGGCTCTGCAGATGTTAAATCTTTTTGCAATAAAATAAGTGAAGTCCTAAATTACTGCATTGAATTGTTTGTTCCAAAATTTAAGCAGCGTTCATTAAAACCTCGCTTTCCCAAAAAAATTCAGAAGTTAGCAAACAAAAAACGAATATTACACAGACAAAAAAAGATAAATTTAGAGCTAAAGCAAGCGTATAATAAATGCTGCAGGTTGTATGATAGTGAAGTAAAAAATTACTATCAGCAGAAAGAAGAAGATATCTTAAACTCAGGAAATGTTAAACTTTTTTATAATTATGTTAATATGAAGATTAAAAATAAAATGTCTCTACCTCCACTTCAGAAAGAAAACGGAGAATTCGCCATTGAAGATCTTGAAAAAGCTAAGCTGCTAAATGATTTTTTTGCGTCGGTATTTACAAAAGATAACGGCATAATACCCAAATTTTCTAAAAAAGTATCTAAAGATGTTGGTCTGTACTCAGTTGAGTTTTCTTATGATAAAGTTTTTAAAGCGTTGCAAAATCTTCCGTCAACGACTTCAAGAACTCCAGACGGATTTCCAGCTTTCTTTCTCAAATCTATAGCTTCTGAAATTGCTCTACCTCTTTCCATGTTATTTGAAATAAGTATGCAAACAGGAATAATACCTGAAAAATGGTTACTTGCAATAGTTATAGCAATATTTAAAAAAGGTATGTCATCTTGTAAAAAAAATTATAGACCTATCTCTCTAACATCAATAGTATGTAAAACAATGGAAAGGATAATTGTTGACAGTATGATTGAATATTTGTTAAAAAATAATCTAATTACCCCTGAGCAATATGGCTTTCTGTGTAGAAGATCAACCTGCACACAATTACTTTCTATGCTTGAGGAATGGACCAAGGCCGCAAATGAACATAAACGCATAGATTGCGTGTACATCGACTTTGCCAAGGCCTTTGACTCAGTATGTCACACTAAACTGATTACCAAGTTAAAGGCTTATGGCATAGATTATGAGTTATTGGCCTGGATTAAAAACTTTCTTTCAGGGCGCTCTCAAATTGTATCAGTGGGAGATAGTTTTTCACATTCAACATCAGTTTTATCAGGGGTCCCTCAAGGGTCAGTGCTTGGCCCACTCCTTTTTGTTATATACATAAATGATGTAGTTGAATGTATTGAAGGTTCATGTGGATTTAAATTGTTCGCGGATGACTGTAAAATATTTCAAATGCGAAAAAACACTGATGGTTCTGACCTAGAAACAAGTTTAGAAAATTTTAGCAAATGGTCAAATGACTGGCAATTAAACGTTGCTTTTAAAAAATGTACTGTTTTATCAGCTGGAAATATAGATATACCACAAAAAACTTACTATCTGGAAAACAACTATATCGAAAATGTAACCCAAGTCAGAGATCTAGGAGTAATACTTAACAGCGACCTTAATTTTACAAATCACTGCGCTCAAACAGCTAGTAAGGCGTACCATCGTGCTTCTTTATTGCTGCGCTGTTTTAAAAGCACAAACCCTTTTTTCCTGCTGCGAGCTTACAAAACCTACGTTCGCCCACTTCTTGAAGCAAATACCTCAGTTTACAGCCCCCATTTAATAAAAGACATTATTTGCCTTGAAAAAGTACAGAAATATTTTACAAGAGTCCTATTCTTTAAATGTAAATTACCCTATTCAGACTATAAATCACGTTTAAAATTTCTCTATCTCGAAACCTTAGAAATGCGTAGGATTAAATTTGATTTATATATGGTTTATAATATAGTACATCAAAATGTTGATTTAAAATTTAACAATTTTTTCAAGTTTGAAAATAGTGGGTACATGTTAAGAGGCAATATTTATAAATTACAACGTTGTGAAAAATATAGTCTAAATTGTCGTAAATACTTTTTTTCTCAGCGAGTGGTAAATGTATGGAACTCGCTCAGTAATACCATAGTTACATGTAATTCTCTAAAAAAATTTAAAAGATTACTGAATACAGTTAGTTTTGACGAGTATTGTTCTGTGTTTTAGGCGTTTATATACAGCGTGATATCACCTTTATTCGCCTTTTGTCATGTTTCAATTTTTTTTTATTGACAATAAACATTTATCTATCTATCTATCTATCTATATTAGGGAAAACAAGTTATTATCAAAAGAACAATTTGGGTTTTTAAGAAATAGTGTGTGCAGCTACTTAGTACTTTAAATGATTGGACTATTGCCTTGCGCGATAGAAAAGTAGTGGATGCTGTTTATATTGATTATCAAAAAGACTTTGATAAGGTGTCACATGAAAAAATTTTAATAAAACTTAAAGGGTATGGAATTAAATATGAGCTTCTTGGTTGGGTTTCAAATTATTTAAGTGGCAGGCGTCAAAGAGTTCTAATTGAAGAGTCTTACTTAGATTACATGGAAGTAAATTCTGGTATCCCTCAGGGCAGTGTACTTGGGCCCCTTCTTTTCTTATTATATATAAATGACTTGCCGGAATTCCTTAAGCAGGGCACGTACGTAAAAATGTACGCTGATGACACCAAAATTTACTCAATTCGAAATTCTAATGACAGCCCAAGTCAGTTTCAAGAGTCGTTAAATAAATTTTATAAATGGTCCTCTACCTGGCAGCTTAGTATGGCATTTAGCAAGTGCTGCGTTCTAAGTTTAGGTCATAATAACAAGAACCATGATTTTTTTTAGAACATAAGGCATTGGAAAGGGTTAGCTTTGTAAAGGATTTAGGAATAAATATAAGCTCTGACCTGAAACCATATCGGCATTGTTTAGAAGTGGCTAAAAAAGCCCATGCGCGTAATGCACTCATTTTTCAAGTTTTTCGAACCAAAAATCCAAAGATACTCCTAAACGCGTTTAAAATTTATGTCAGACCTCTTGTTGAACATGACACGAGTGTTTGGTCGCCTCAATACAAAAAAGATATTTTAATCATTGCGCAAGTTCAGCGCAGTTTTACTCGACGACTTTATGCCCGCTGCAGTTTAAAAAAGCGGAGTATTCTGACCGTCTGCTAAATTTGGAGCTTGATAGTCTTGAAAGTAGAAGACTAAAAAAATGACTTAATTTTTTGTTATAAAGTGATTAATAACAAACTGGATATCGACCGGAGTAATTTTTTAAGCTTTTTGAAAACTGCAAAACCCGCTCAATTGGCTTAAAACTTAAGACTGAAAACCCACAAATTGACGCTAGAAAAAACTTTTTTTCAGTCAGAGTATGTAAATTTTGGAACTCATTGGCTAATGATGTAGTTACTTCTCCCTCCATTAAGGTCTTTATAAACAAAATTAAAAAGGTTTTAAGCTTAACATATAGTTCCTAAATGATTACCTGTACTAATGATATTATGTTTTGACGCAGTGTTTATTTTTGTTTGTTTTATTTGACTAATATATATATTTTAAATTGTACTTACGTGTCTATGTGTATTGTAATATGTTTAGACCCGTACAATAAAGATTTCATTTCATTTCATTTCACCTCTCCATTTTAACTTGTCGAATTAAAATGACTACTATAATCAAAAATATATAATAAAGGAAAAATGAGACACTTAGAACAAACTGCTTGTAAAAAAAGGTCCCATTTAAATGGGACCTGGTCCCATTTAAATGGGACTTTTAAACTAGGAATTTATGTCATGGCAGCTTTTAGGTTTAAAAACAAACAAAACATAAAAAATGCAATAAATAAAACTAAAAACAAATATATAAAAACACCTTATACAAATAAAGAGTTAGATTTAATCAAGTTTTCTAATTTATTTAAGGATAAGTCACTCATCAACCTAATACCTGTTGGAAATAAAATACTGGGTAACCTTAAAATAATATATACTTATGATCAAAATATTGGAAGTATGGTCTGTAATTATAATGCGTTTCTAAAATCTTTGACTTTCGAAAAATTAAACACACTTCTTCAAAGTAAGCCTAAGTAGCCTAAGCCTAAGCCTAAGCCTTAGCACAGAATTATATAGTCTAATTGATCTATTATTTAATAATGCCAACAAAAAATTTCTAGCCATAGGATATAAAGAACTTTTCTATACTGATGAACTTCTATCTAAAATTTTATGCCTAGATAAAACAGAAATTAAACAGCTTATTAAATTTACAATCGATAACAGCTATGTAAAATTTGCCAATACTATTTTCAAACAAGTTTCAGGAATTTCTATGGAAGGTAAAGCATCACAACAAATAGCAGATTTAGTATTTTTATATAAGGAATTTAAATAATCAAAAAACCATCCAGATAAAAAAATTTACAAAATAACAGCAAGATATGTAGATGATGTTCTTAATATTAATGGTAATAATTTTTTTGAGGCGTGTAAAGACATTTATCCAAAATCCTTACAATTAAATCAAACAACTGTTTCAGAAATACATACTAATTTTCTAGATTTAGAATTAAAATGTAATAATAATAATATAAACAACTTGCTTGTAAATGTGTTCAATAAAACAGATGAGTTTAATTTTCAAGTTATTAGATATGTTCATAAAGAAAGCAATGTTTCAAATAGTTTGGGAATAAATGTCTTATACTCTCAATTTATAAGAATTTCTAGAATTTGCAACACTTATGAAAGTTTTATAGAAAAGGTAATTGAAATTTGTGTACAACATATTAAACTCGGTTATAATAAAAATGAAATTTGTAATACTTTATCAAAATTTTGTAAAATGTACAGACCTCTAATTTCAAAATTTGGTTTGTTTATCACTAAGCATATAAATAAAGTAATAAAATAAATTTTTGAAACACTTTAAAACTAAAAGGTAAAATGTTAATTATGATTAGACCATAAATATCAATGCAACTACATTTGATATAGCGTATATTTTTGATTGAACGTTCACCAGGGTAGACAGAAGCCGTAGATGACTAAATAGCAGGAAAACAGACAGTTAACACCCTTCTTTCTACCAGTGCTGAAAATAAACCGGTTTTACAAGTAAAGTACTCAAGAATTTCTTCTCCAACAAACAAAAAGGAAACAAGTAGAAGGAATCATTTGGCACACTAACAGGCAAAAACAGTACTCAAAAGATTTACAACAATCTTAGGAAATTCCTAATAAATCAAACTTTCATAATTCAATGATTGTAT
>JASAMX010004536.1:0-11105 GCA_030248175.1 Microlaimidae sp. YZB2_3 | reverse complement strand
CTGTTAGTACTTCGTTCAGTTACGTATTGCTCTATAATCGACGGCCAAAATGGCTGCGGAAAAGGATGTGAAATATCGCATCAGCAGTCAGCAGTGCCAAAAATTGTTCGAGTTGACTGGAAAAAAGGTAGAGCTGTTGATCATTTCAATTGCTGGATCAGGGCAGTGTTGCTGCGTTGAAGCCGCTCTATAGACACCTAGGGTTTTGGTTGACAGCCCCATCTTTCATGAAGGATTTTTAGAAAAATGGTGTGAATTCACTGCTTTGGGAATAAGTAAATACATTAAACTAAATACATTTATTCACTTTATTTTAATTATAATACGAATTTCATTAATTTTTTAATAAAAAAATTATTTTTAAAAAATTTTTATTCCATTTTTTTGTGAAGCGTGAAAAACAAGAAAAATGGAGTTGCTGGAAAAAATAATAGGTAATTTGTTAAAATATATTTTATATCTATGTTTTGGAATATATTTGATTAAAACATTTTTTTAGACCTAAGCCTAAGCTAACGCAGTTTTTAAGATCTTATATCAAAATTTGCTTGAACTTTTAGAAAATTATAATATTAAATTATTATTTCATGCATCGTTATGGTATCGGTTCATTTTCTCGTTTTCAACATTTTACAAAAAAGTCGAGAAAAAATCATAGTTTTTTTAGTTGCAATATCAAGTAGTTTTAGAAAACATTAAATTAAATAAATAATTAATCAAGCAAATACTCAACCACAAAGAAGTGCATTTAATTTGTATATACTTTGTTAGTTATAGTTGTACTTTGGAGTTTTCCGTTGGCGTTAAATTGCCAAATCTTAGAGGTGGTGCTTGTGGAGTTTTTACTATAAATATGAAGAACGCGTACAGTTGTTCAAGATGATTTTTGATTTGTGATGTTTCTTATTTTTAGACTTTTTATTTAACTATCATCTTTAGATGCACCCAATTGTTACATTTGTTCATTGGACGCTGTTTCTATTAACAGTTTGTGAGGGTTTGCACAAAAATATTGCGTCTTGTCGGGGCCGGGCTTTGGATAAATGTCTCCGGACAGAGACATCGATTTCTGCAGCCATTTTGGCCGCTGATTATAAAAAAAGGATGTGGAATTTCGCATCAGCAGTCAGCAGTGGCAAAAATTGTCCGAGTTGACTAAAAAGAGGTAGAGCTGTTGACCATTTGATTTCTCATTTGTACAAAAGTACTTGAGAAACATTTGGACATTGTATTATCAGTTTTAAATTTGTATAATTTTCTTACCCAAATATAATATGCTTCATAGCCCCGGTATTTAAAGCAAAAAAAACTCCGGAACTTTGTCCCCTAAATTAGTAACTTTCAGCTAAATTTAAAAAAAATGAAGAAGAGTTTCGAAGCACCTTTAATCGACTAAAACTTAATAACTATGTACTGTTTTTTTTCTGTTTTACTACAAAATTTTAGGACCCTTACCTAAGTGCCAATATAGCCGCCAGTGAAAAAAGAGAAGCGGAACAAATAACTTTTAAACTCATAGCACAACCGCACAGTAAAAAGATTAGTATACAAAATAGTGTTAAGGGGAAAATTACCCTGCTATTCATTAAAACTTTTGGACCCAACACCAACATTGGCCGTCCGGATTTTCGAAAACCTAAAAAATAATTTTCAATAAATCTCAAATAAATTGAAAACAAATGTATTTTTTTATTTATTTTGTTAAATAAAAAAACAAAAACTAATAAAGCGAAAAAAGCTCCATATAAATTGCACAAAAAGATAGATGTATTTGATCGTTTTAAATGACAAGAGCATCTTAACTCTACCGTATTTGGTGCAAAAATAACCAAATACCAAACTCACACTGTACTTTGAATGCGTTTCAAAGCGCAAAATTAAAATTTTTATCTGTTATGGCTACACAAATGCACATACGTTGTGCTAATCACAAAATTATCAGTATACTTTGAAATTCTTGTGACAAAGACAAGTGTTAGCATTATAAAAAAAAATTTGTCCCCATAATTTACTTTTACTTATACATTTAATATTCATGGTCATGAAACTTACATCACTAATTTTAAGACAGTTTAAGTCACCAATAGAATAAACAAGATCCAGTTGAGTCAACTGGTTAACAGATAAGTTGACTGTTTCAGTTGAATCAAAGCTGGGTTTTGATTAAATTAAGAATAATTTCACACATTTTTGTTATTGCAGAACATTCGTCAGGAACATGAAAAGCACATGCTGCAGGAAAGGGAAGAAGACCCAATGGACACTGTAAGTGATGACGACATGGCAACAGACAACATTACCATGGATCAACAGCCGCCAGAAAAAAAGCTCAAGTTCGATCCTTGTAAGATTTTTTTAACTGATTTGGTCTGTACTGCTTTTGCATAATCTATTGCTATTGAATGTTTTTGGTTGAAATTTCAAAAGAAAGGAATGGTTAGTACTTGGTAGCCCTTGCTTGAAAAATAAATAAATGCATTAAATCATGCGAAATTTTGGATTGTTGTGTCTTCCGTTCACTGTTCACATTGCTTGAAAGAGAACGTTGCCATAAAATATTTTTTGTTTATTTAACAAAATTTAAAAGGATTATTCAAAAACCTTAAAAAAATTTTTACGTACCTAGTTAAACAGCAAAAACAATGAACTCGTTTTAGCTCAAATAATTTGAATTCTAATTGCCAAAATGAAAACTTTTAAATAATTTAAATTATAGCACCTTTTTATCAAGAACAAATAAGTCGGCTCCAGCAGGAGTTAGAAGTTACGAAAAGGACTAAAGAATCTCTTGAAATACAGGTAATTAATTTTAATTTGCTTTAATTGCAAGAAGAATTTTTTTGTTTTTTAACATAACAAGAATAAAATTTCACAAACTATGTATTTAAAGCCATCTTAAAGGCTATTTAGACCTTTTTTACACCAGTTTCGCTGTTTAAGATTACATGGCAGCCAGGGTCTGAGCCGTTTATAAACAAAAATATCATTTTACGATATTATTTAAAAATACAAAAAAAATAAAAATGGGATTTTAAAAATACAAACAAAAATAGTAGTAAAGTTTTTTTTAATTTGTAATTATCTAGGTATCTGATCTTAACGAGGAGAAAGCGGCACTGCTAGCTAAACAGGCCAATCAACCGCAACTACTGCCAAAAGAAAAACCCGACAACACACCCGCCATGGTGGAAGAACTTAGATTGACGAAAATCGTAAGACTTCGGTATTTTTTCCATTTTTTCGAGTAATTTAAATAAAAAAACATTTAACTAACTTTACTGTGTAGTGGCCCGACCTGTCTTTTATATGAGACGGTTGATTTCTTCGTCTTGCCATGTTTTTTTGAGATGAACATTTTCATGAGCTGATTTAATGTATACAATCGCTTAATTAAAACTAAAACGTTAATTTTAAAGATTAAGGGTAATTAAAAATGTTAACTGTTATAACTGTAATTTTACCTTACTCGCTCACTTAGTCATATACTCACATTATCCAGGTTTATTTCGCTTATTTTTTATAAAACAGGAAACGTAAGGCTGACATTACTCAATGCCAACTTCCCAATTCAATATTTTACTAGTAGGATATTATTGTATCATAATAATAAAGCGGTTTACGCATCTTTTCGCAAAACAACGCGTAAACGCGGCAGATTCCACAGGTGTTTTTTTTTTATTTTCTTGTAATAAAAACCTGGTCATTTTTTGTTTGATGTGTTGCAATAACGGACTGAATGGATTTCAAAGTGAGTTTTTCATTTAGAAACTGGAGAAAAAACAAGAAGAGCTGTCGAACGTCCGCCGGGAACTGGAGCTGAAGAAATTGGTGGAGAAAAACGAGGGTCCGTCAACCGCCAGATCCTCCGAGGGTCAGAGCACGGAAATCCCACTTATCGGGCCCGCCATCCACACCACCGCTAAGCCGGAGAAGAGAGCAAAAGAACCCCTACCCTCGTCTCAAACACTCCCCTTTAACGCCAGACTGATCGGTGAGTTTAATACATACACTCCCCTGTGGGTTTAACACATATTTTTATTTTCACCTCATGGACAAAAAAGTAGAACAATTAAAAGCTTTTCGGTAACGTAAAGCTTTTTTGCAACTCTTTCTCATAAAAATCCGTATCTGTGCTAGCTAAAATCACAGTTTAGGTCATTTATTTTAGCGTTTGTGGCTTGTTTTCTTAATGTTCATCCCTTCGGAGCCAATTTGGACTATATTACGTCGTATTTGAACGTTCTACTACCATCGCCGTTAAGAAATCGTGAGGTGGAATCATTTCTGGAGTCATATCCAGAATTGTTCAAGTAAGAAAAAGCAATGTTTGTAAACATTAAGTGGTTATAAATTTCTAAACTTACGTCATATTTAAAAAAACAATTACCAATATTTAATCAAAATAAATAATTGTTTAAGGTTTGATTTACGTTTTTCGGTATTATAATTAATTTTTTGTATAACATAATGACGTCTTCTTACATTATTATTTATTTTTTTTATTTTCAGACAAGTTACATCAGGTGTTGGTGCTTCAATGGAAAGAAAATGGTCCTATATGGGATTTATTGATAAATCTGTCAACACTAACTAATTTTTTACATGTTGGTAGCCATCTGGAATACTTCTTTCCTGTTATTGTGATTTACTAAAAAAAACCAATTCAAATGACTTTTACTTAAATTTTCAAACTCCTGAATAATAATTTTCAGGAATTCAGAGACTGTTAGCAGCAACCATATTGACTCGCTTAACACAACCGAAGGCACTAGTTTACTACCGTTTGTACAAATTTTAATTAAATCTAATTTAGTTTAGTTAATGGTTGTAAACAATTATTACATTAAAGCTAATACTGTCTTTTGTTTTCGTTTGTGGTCTTTGTCTTTAAAAACACTTTGTCAAATTCATATTTTGTGCAGTAATATTGACAAAAATTTAATTGTAAAGTGTATTACTAAATAAAATAATTTTAATTATAATATTATTATATTTTAAAACTTTGTTAAAGCAATTTCGTTGCCATCATCTGTGTCTGTTTTTTGCAATTTATTATGGTATCCAATATCCAATAGTATGCGAAGGAAATGCGGGCCGAAAATAAATTTGGGATCCAGCATCCAATATTATACGAAACGAATGCGTGCGGAAAATAAACTACAGTATAAAATACAGTTAAACATTTTCGCGTCGAAAGTTCAGTTGTCAATAGTTAGTTAGTCGCCCTCCCTATGTACAAGAAGCTCACAAAACATTTATTTAAAAAAAACCACTAATAAAATTCGAAACCTAAAAAACAAACAAAATCAAAAACTAAAATAATAAATGAAACAAACTATGGACAAACACAACTAATAATCACTGTTGTTTAAAATGCTTTTCCAACGTAATACACGTGAAGAAGCACGCTAAAAATCTTGTTTTTTCTGTTGTATTATAAACTGTTAAACTGAATTTTTGATAGCTACATTTTTTAGAAGAATATAATTGCATTATTCTTTATTTTTTCCAAATAGAGCATGCAGTGTATTTTGTAATTTTTTTAAAAATCCACTTCTTTAAATATGTTTAAAAAAAGTCATTTAAAAATAAACTTTTAATTCGATAACATTTTTTAATTTATTTAAAAATTAATTTCTAGTTTTTTTTTTAAGAAAACATGGTTTTGATAATATTTGCGTAATAATCTAATTTTAGTATATAAACGGGAGAATGAATTCGGGCTAATTTAAGACAAACCATTTCCTTACTTATTTTGATACTTCAGTAAGTACAGAAATTTCGTAAATTTAATCTTCACGTCAAAAGAGCAGATAAACCTAAGTGAAGAAGGGCGCGCTAATATTGAGCTGACTGTGCGCCACCGTCTGGGCTATTGCGCATTGTGATTGTCGACAACTGGAGTCAAAAATTGCAAACACAAGTTTCCAGAAAGTTATGTTTAGGGATTATGTTAGCTGGGAAATTGGCGTTGGTGACCGGCGGTGGGAGGGGTATCGGGCGTGCCGTGAGCGAAACTTTCGCCAAGCAAGGCGCCAACGTGGTCATTGCAGATCTCAAGAAGAAAGAAGCGGAGAGCACTTGCTCATTGCTGCCCAAAGGTGAGACTTAACGTTGGTTCACAACGGTGTGACAACGCGTTCACCATTGCATTGTCACTTGTTGCTGTGGTGTGCACGTGTTGTCACTTTTCATTCCAGTTTCCTGACTCCCTTGGATTATTTTTCCCGAATTACATTTAAAATTAGCAGCGTATTAAGTTTTTAGATATTTTAAAAGCATTAATCATACGAAATTCATTAAATATTATGTAATTTAAAAAAATGACTTTTTGTGCCCGACAGAATTTTCGGCAGGACAGGCAACAATAAGGACTGGTTCACACCGGGCAGAAAAAGCGCTCCGCGCGCGTTTACACTGTCACTCCGGTGTGAACCAGGCCCAACAGGCGCATTTTACATTCCGAGATTTCAATATAAAGGGCTATGTTTTTGTAATTTTATACATTTAAATTTTTCTTTGTCTATTACATTCAGTTAAATCTAAGTCCGTCGTAATTATTTTCAACAATAAAGTCTTATTTGGTGAGTTTTTACATCAAATCTTGATTTAATTTTAAAAAAATGATATGGCTTATCATTCTACATTTAAGCCCGGTTGCATCATAACTACTTAAGTTAAGTAGACTACTTAAAGTGGCCGTGATTTTATACAGATTTACAATCACTTAAGTAGTTATGGTGCAACCGGGCCTAAGTTATTAATTTATGTACTGTTGAAATCGTGCCTCAATGACAGAACGCTCGTCTCAAAGTCTTGACGGAGACAATTTATGTGAAAACAGTGATTATATTGATATCATTATTATGCGTAGTATTTGGTTATGCTATTAGAGCTGATAGTTCGGCCTTGTATATCCGTCTTTAAGCGAAATACAAATAACTTTTGTTGTTAATGATGTTGCTGCTGTTGATTTTCCTCACTATTGTCTTAAAATAATTAGTGAAAAATTTAAAATTTTGAAGTCCGCAACAAATTTATATTTAGATTCCGGTCAAGACCACAATGCTGTACAGTGTGACGTCAGCGGTGGGGAATTCGTGAAACAATTAAGGGACTTTGTTCTTAGTCATTATAACAGAGCCCCGGACGTTCTCGTCAATAATGCTGGTAATCGAATAAAATTTATTTTTACAAAGTTTGAAACGCAATACCACACAAAAGCCCTTCTTTATAAACGATCACCACCGTTTGTAGTTTTGTCTTTGTAGTCTTTTGTATAGTAATAGTGAAATAATAAAAACTACATAACAAAATAAAAATTTTATGCTATTGAAATTTAAAAAAAACTAACTTTTGATTGATTCATTGTTGATTTTTTTTGCTTTTAATGAGGGTGATGCTGTTTTGTAAATAAAATATTGATGTCATCCGAACTATCCGCTACACCAGAGTAGTGATTCCCATATTTTCACATAGACGAGCACACTTTTATGGTTTTAAGTAATATCAAACCAACCTCTCACTGCAGACAAAAATTCTGTTTGCAATGTTGTTGTTGGTAGCCCTTCTTGCTCATCGTTCTGGGGGTCTGAGAAGATTTAAAAATAAGTCGGCTTCCTTAGGTTGTCATCATAGGTCTTCTGGCCTCAGCGCCGTGGGTTTAGCTGTGCAGTTGAAGAGGTATTTGGTGTCATGGGGGCCCTTCATACAATGTGGGCACCGGTCTGGAATGTTGCTGTCGATCCTGTGCTGATAAGAGTTCAGGAGTCTGCAGTAACCAGACCTCAGCTGCGATAACGTTGTTCTGCTGGATCTTGGTAAGTCTTTTTCAGAACTGTTTATCTCTGGTGGGCGACGTCACAGTACTAGATTTGGAGCATATGCAACAATCGCTGAGGTTACGGTCTGTCTGTGTATGACAGATTTTGCCTTTTAGAGTTTTTTATCGTTGGGGACACCAGCGGTTAGATTCTCAACGGATGATTGATGGGTCTTGACGAGATCTCATTTAGGTTTCTTGGCGTTGCTTCTGCTTGAAGATGTTTATGTCCAGGATGGTTAGGGTCAAAACAATTTATCAGGTAATTGTTTTGACATTATTGTTGCGTGTTCCTTTGTCTTTCAAATCTTGGTTTCGTGGTGAAGATGGTCTATTGAAGACATTTTCTGGCAACCTGTGATGACTCTCAGAGCTTCGTTCTGTGCAACTTGGAGTTTCTCCCTACTGGATTTCACTGATGGTGGGGGCCAAATTGGAGCAGCATATTCCGCAACTGATCTTCCAATAGCCTTGTAAGTAAGTGAGAGCGTTTCCTTGTCTTGTCCACAGTTCGATCCAAATAGTGCTTTTAGGATATTATTGCGTTCTCTGACCCTATTTGCTGCTAATTTGCAGTGGTGGGCAAAGGTGTACATGGTGTCGTGAGTGACACCCAAGATCTTCAGTTTTTTGGACAATGGAAGAAGCTTGTCATTTATGTAAACTTTTGGGTGGGTCTTGGCCTGAGCGCAGTGCAGTGTAAACAGCGTGACAGACGATTTCTTGGCAGACACTATTAGTGAACGTTTTTCAAAGAAGCTCACTAAGTCAGGGAGTTAGTTGTTGAGATCTTCGCAGAGGGGCTCGATCACTGGTCCAGAGACAGAGAGAGTCACATCATCTGCATATGATACCATTTTGATGTTGTCTGGTGGTTCCTGCATACTACTCATGTAGTAATTGAACAACTTTGGGGAGGTTACCGCTCCCTAGGGGACTCCGGTTTTGATGTTCCAAAAGCTGGAGGAGTGGTTTCAAAAGCTGACTTGCGACTGGCGGCCAAGCAGGTAGAAACTGAATCATCTACCAAGCCCACGGGGAAGTGTAGATCTCACCAGGTCTTGTAGTAGTACTTCATGGGACACTGTGTCAAATGCCTTGCTCAGGTCTAGGCAGACCACTACTGATCTGTTGAGTGGTTTCTTTTGATTGAAACCTTTTGCAATGGTCGCGTTTAAGTTGTGTAGGGCTGTTGTGGTTGAGTGCAGTGGGCGAAATCCATGTTGATGGTTCTTGTTCATCAGGTGTTTGTCTAGAGTCGAGAGTAGTGTTCACTCAAAGATCTTACTGGCAGGGCACAGTAGCGAAACCAGTCTGTAAGACTTGGAGTTTGCTGAGTCTTCGCCTGGCTTCAGGAGCGGCACAATAATCGACTTCTTCCAGATGGATGGAATTTCGCAAAATTGGAGTGACAGGTTAAACAATTTAGTAAGATATGAGGTTGCATTTGCGCCAAGATGTTTGAGATGGATTGTATTGAGATTATGGGAACCCATTGCCTTAGAAGCTTTGGCCTTATTGATCGCTCCTTTCATGGCCTCTTCCAAAATGGTAACGTTATCTGACTTGTCAAATTTCCTGATCAACTTCTTCATCTTGCGCCGATTTGCTTGATTTGTGCTGAACTGCTGAAATAACTTGCTTATTGAAGTTGTTAGCTATCTCCTTCCTGCTCTGAATGGTTTTCTTTTCTTACTGAAGGTAATGGCCTGGTTAGGGTTGGCCGAAGGGCCTTTACTCAGTATCTTGATGGTTTTCCATACTTTTCCAATGTTGGTACAGCTATTGAAGGTGAATAGGTGTTCCTGCCACTTTTTCCGTTCCTTCCACTTCCCTCACAGACCTGTAGATTCCTTCGTTCAGCTCATAAATGGTCCGATTTGAGGTTGCTCTCTCAGTTCATTCTTTTCTTTGGTAAGTGCTTTGGTTTTGTCGTTTAGGTGGGAAATGAACAGATGAATTCGGCCTTCTAGAATCCAATTTTTGGCAGCTGCATTAACCGTTTGGCAAAAGAATTTCTCACCTTTGTAACTGTCAGTGGGTGGCGTTTGGAGGCTGAAAACTCATTCTAGTTGTGCAGTAAATTCTGGCCAGTTGGCTTTGGCTAGATTTGTATACGTCTTTTGTGGTGGATATAGATGTTGTTGAGACGTATCCAGCTGCACACTGATGATCACTGGTAGGTGATTCAAGCTCAGCTGCATTCTTGTTTGCCAGTCGGTGGTTGGGAGAAGTGACATACTGGCTAGAGTAATGTCAGGTGAGGTGGCTTGCCCATTGAAAGAGACATGAGTTGGAGTGTCTTTGTTAAGGATTCTAAAATTTGGGGAGTCGATTTTCTCAACATATTGTTCTCCATGATGATCAACGATGGTGGAATGCCATAATGCATTGTGGGCATTGAAGTCACCAAGGATTAAGGAGTCTGCGGTGTTTTGGAGCAAAAGCATAAGATATGGCTGACAACTTCAATAAGCAAGTTATTTCAGCAGTTCAGCACAAAATCAAGCAAATAGCGGTAATGAAGAAGTTGATCAGGAAATTTGACAAGTCAGATAACGTTACCATTTTGGAGAGGCCAAGGGAGCGATCAATAAGGCCAAAGCTTCTAGGCAATGGGTTCCATAATCTCAATACAATCCATACATTCTTTGGCGTTCTCATATATTTCTAAATTGTTTAACCTTGTCACTCCAATTTTGCGAAATTTCATCCATCTGGAAGAAGTCGATTATTGTGCCGCTCTTGAAGCCAGGCGCAGACTGGTTTCGCTACCTCTTGCCCTGCCACTAATTCTTTTGAGTGAACACTACTCTGCGACTCTGACAAACACCTGATGAACAAGAACCATCAACATGATTTCGCCCCGTGCACTCCAAGCACTACACAGAGCTAAACGCCAAACCATTGCAAAAGGTTTCAATCAAAAGAAACCACCCAACAATCAGTAGTGGTCTATAACACAGCGTCCCATGAAGTACTACTCAAGCTAAAGTTAAAAATACTAACTACTTATTAAATTGTTCAATTACTACATGAGTAGTATGCAGGAACCACAGACAACATCAAAATAGTATGCAAATAGTGTGACTCTGGACCACAAGTGACTACTGCGAAGATCTGGAGACAACTAACTTAGTGAGCTTATTTAAATTCTGACTTAGTATTCTGCCAAGAGAGGTGGTCTGTACACTGTTTACACTACACTGCGCTCAGGCCAGGATCTCAAAAACTACATAAATAACAAGCTTCTTCCATTGTCCAAATGCTTTTTAAGCAATAC
>JASAMX010004535.1:0-17997 GCA_030248175.1 Microlaimidae sp. YZB2_3 | reverse complement strand
TTTACCCCGCCTTTGCCGATTGACCCGGACTTTGCCGATTAACCCCGCGTCTGGCGGGTGGAACTTCCAGCATTCACTTTTATTTGCATAATTCCCTAATTTTCTTTACACAGCGGCCAAAACAAGCTAGCAAAAGGATTCAAATTTATTATTTTATTTATTATTTAAACCACTAGCGTTTTCATTTTTATTGAGAATTTGTAATTTTCCTTTTTTTCTTCGCATGTTTTTTTACTTGTATAATCCATGTAAACGGTGTAATTTCATATAACAAACTAGTTAAATTGGTTTTTTTTTCGATCAATTACAATTTTTGCAATAAATCGTAAGCAACATTTTTGTAGCTTTTTAAACATGACGTTAAAAAACAAATTGGAAACCGAAATTCTGTTTAAACCACGTCTTTTTACGCAATTTAGCATTTCAATATCAACATTTTTTTTTTAAATTCACCAAAAATTGTTTTTGCACGAAATTTTAAATTTATTGCTGTTAAATAGTCAGATTTATCGAGGTCAGCTAGGTTTATTTGATTTGTCTCCCAACAAATCTGTTTGTATCGTATTTTCGTTTCTAACCTATTTTTCTATATTGTCTTATAAATGTCTCCTCAAATAATTTATTTTGGTTTTGGCGGATTTCCCTTAATAATTAATAGAGGGTTCAAAGAAAATGGGGTTCAAACTTCCAAACTTTATTTTTTTCTTCATCATTTATTATGGGCGTGGTCACCAGCTAACCGCTTTTTTTTCGCTAATAAAATATTTTGATTTTCCAAAAATATTTTTTTGTTTTTGCAAAAAAATGAAAAATAAACTCATTTGCATCAAAAATACTTTTTTATTAATTTTTCTTTCGAATTCTAAAAAAATTATGCGGTCAAAAAGAGAGGCGCTAAAAAAAAATGAGCTCCTTTAGCTCCTCTGATTTTTTAACGCTCAAAAGGTTCGTGTTTGTTTTTTTTAACAGTTGAAAATTTTCTGTTTTTAAATAATATTTATTGTTAATTTATTTTTTTCTTAGAAAACCCACACGATTTAATAAAATTTCCTGAATATTAATTACCTCTCAAACACGGGCCAACAAAATTCTTTTGTTATCTATCCCACTCCTGAGCTCCATCTCGTCATCACGCGTCCCCCCAACAAAGGGTCCCGCTGTCACAAAAAAGGGCCCCGCCTGGAAATGGGGCTTGGAGATTTATCGCCCTTTGCAAATGGTCTCGTTTCGTTTTGTCCAAACTCGTTTTTTTTTGCTATTTACAAAAAAGATACTCAAAAAAAGATACAAACTTGATAATCATTAAAATTTCAAAAAATACACTTTTTTGTCTTTTTTTCTTTTTCTATAACGTCCCAAGAAACGAGTTTTTCAAATTGATTGGGTTATATATTTATTTAAAAGGGCTGTTAAAATAAGGCTTCGAGATTTTTTGCTTTCGTGCAAAAAGGCCTTAAACGCGCTGTATTTTTAATAAACTTTAGTCTTTCTTTTATTTTCTTGATAATATTTTGTTAAGATTTGCCACGAAAATGATTATTTAAAAAAATGATGTGCTTCACAAAACAGAATTATTTTTGGAATATCTAAACAAATTTTTTTGGGGTTATTTATAAAACCGGATTTAAAATGGGGCTTCAAAATTTTTTTGCACTAAAATTTGAAGAGTTTTTAAATTTCATTGATAAAATAGGTCGGCAGTATAAAATGTTAAAAGTCTCAAAGTCTTAAATTTACTTGAGCATAAGATGCCATTTTGTTAGTTTGTTCATAATTATTGCGCTATTATATGTAGAAACCGCCGGTTTTTAGGGCACTAGTTCTCGTTTATAGTTGGTTGTAGGGCTGGTGTTCTAAAATCGGCGGCTTTCAAAAATCTAGAAAATTCAGGATTTTTGTGATTTTTAAACTGGGTAAAACATAATGATACGTGGCTGCATGTTCAAAATTTTTTCCATGAATTTGATTTTATAAAGGCGGTGCCAAGTAACAATATCTCACGAAGTTTTCTGGATTTTCATTTGTATTTGTCTTAAAATTATATATATACTTAAGAATAAGATGCCACTTTTATAAATTATAAAACCTTAATTTTCACATTTTCTTTTTTTACGAAATTAACAATTCTAATTCTTTAAAAAAATTAAAGATACCTTTAAACCTGAATATTCTGTTTTTTAAAAGACTAATTTTTTTACGAAATTTAATATTTCTAAATTAAAAAAAATTAAGATAATTTAAACTATAATATTCTGTTTTTTTTAAACGACCGAAATTTTATAGTTATCTTTATTTTATTTTATAGTTATTTTATATTTAATAGTTATCAGCTAAACTTGCGAAACGTTCAAAACTGCACGAATGGTTTAATACGACAAAACGAGTCTGAACTACTCTATGTAAGAATTCCGAAATTTTTTTTGATCTTGTTACAATTTCAGAATTGCTCTTAAACAAAAAAAATCAAAACGTTTTTAAACGATTTAAACGATAAAATGTGACAAAACAAGCCCACTAAATTTTACTGTTAAATTTCGAAATTTTCATCCTTTACCTTTTTGCCATATACATGGTTTAAAAAAAAACGCAAAAAAATGATATTTCGTGCTTTTTTTGCGGTTTCAAAATTATTACAGATTAACCAAATCCGTAAAGTATGATAATATTACAAATACAATGACTTAGAATACAATACAAAAGATTTAGACTTGTTAAGCTCTATAAACCAATATTTTAAATTGAAAATGCTATAAATTTATCAAATAAATCAAATTTAACTTATAAATACAAAATTTCGGCAATTACGTCAGCAGGTACTGTGAATTTAAAAATTTACGCTTGTAAAGTAAACACTATATTTTGAAAATCCCCACACGACAGTCTTTGAAAACAAACGTTCGCAACGCATTCTAAAAAATTTTTTTGGCCTAATTAGAAATATCGTTGATTTTTTATATTTTTATTTGTTATGTATGTAATAAGACAAACTAAAAATATCAGTTTTTGCTTTATTGTTTTAAAAAGTTTTTGCTCATTGCAAAGTACCAAATCTAAAATGTTACCGCTATTATGCGTAATAAAGTTTACCTATTGTTTTAATCTGTTTTCTATGACTGATTCTAAAAAGATATTATGCATGTAATCACTGTTTGTAACATTCGGAAGGCTCCACTTAACGTGTGGTAAACTATAATCCCCAACAAAAATGCATGGCAGGGTGCCAGAACACACATATGCGTTATAATTGGCAAGAAGATTAACATAAGAAAATTCTGATTCCAAAGACGTAAAGAGGTTTTAGGCGGTCTGTATTGGCAAATTATTCGAATTTTGTTTTGGTTTTGCCCAAAAATGTCTATAGCTATACTTTCTAAAAGATTAAATTTTTTTTCAGCTATAACGTGAGTAGCTTTAAGTTGTTTTTTGACTAAAATGCATGCACCGCCGTCTAATTTGTCTTCCCTGTCTTTTCTAAAAACGTAATATTTACTGTTACACGACAATAACGCATCTGAAACAGTAGAGTCTAACCACGTTTCTGTTATGCATAATAAGTCATATTTTTTTTCATTTAGTAGTGCAGAAAGTGTATTAAGCTTCTTTTTTAAACTACGCAAATTAAAAAAGCACACAATAATTTTTTGCAACTGTCCTATGCATTTTTTGTATTGACGTGATTAGCCCCATTTAGAGCACCAGCTTGATTAGCCTTAACAAAATTTTGGTTGGATTTCAAAACCTCTCAAAACTCAGGCGACATACCCTGGTATGGATTTACAAAATGAGATACACCATATTTTTTGGTCAATGCATTTCGTTTAAAGTATAGACTCTGATTCAATTTGCGCTCTTTCAAAGTAAAACTTGGTCTTACAAACACATGTTATAAACATCATGCGCTTTTAAATTCCTGCATTTTGTGATAACTTCAGCACACTCAGCTGAGCGGTTGAATCTAATTTTGAGCAGTCTTGGAAGCACTCTTTTATTTTGAGTATTAAAAGCCGTTTGTAGATTTTATTTACAAGATGAGAGTTTGACAGTAGATATCTATGGTTGAATTATATCTGGCTGACCTCTAGTAAGTTTGTATAAGAGACGTAAACGGATCAATTAAAATTGTGCGGTTATAAAATTTTAAATAAACGAATGGAACGCATAATTTTTTTTAATTCCTGCTTTTCAAAAAATATACATAAATTATTCAATTTTCACGCTTATAATAATTGTTAAAATATGGTATTTAATCTTAAATATAAAACCATTTTTACTGAAAGTTTTAAATGATTTTAATGTTAAATAGTCAATTCAATACTGCAAATCATCGAGGTCAGCTAGGTTTTATTTGCCTCCATAATCACAAGACGTATTTTGCATATATTGGAGTTATTTTAATATCATTGCTAATATTAAAAATATATAAAACAAGAGAATTTTCAGCTAGACAGGGAATTTTTTATCTAATAGTGCATTTATTTTCGGCACTTTTTTGTTTTTCCAATGTAACTTTTCACTGTATGGCCCGAATTTCATGTTTGATAGCTCATTTTGAAGCTTTCACGATACTGCGTTGCGTCACAAACGTTTCACTGTACGAAAGTAGTTTTTTTACTTAATTAAATCAGTTTTTAAAAAAAATGGAAAATTGCCGAAATTAAATGTGTGCATTTAATTTCGGCACTTTACAAACAATTGATTGTTTCTCAGTCAAAAAATCATCATTTTCAAAAATTTAAACGCCTATCATTATTTCCAGACAGTTTTCTTTATTTTAAGCTTCTACTTGTTGTTCAACGTGTAACTGGCAAAAAGTTACAGCTAAAATGACAAATGGAATCAAAATGAGCAAAATTTGGGGGAAAAGTGCATTTAATTTCGGCACTTTTTAAAAGGACCCTCTTAATCGAGTTTAAGTGCAGTGCTATGACCCCTACACATTTCAACGTTGTCTTTTAACTATTTACAATTACAATTTAACACCCGACCACTTAATTCAACCCGTTTTTACCTACAGCGATATGTGTGCCGAAATTACACTATTTTATTTTTTAACGATTGCTCACCACAGACGCAGCGTAGAACCACGGGGACTAAAAATTCGGAAAATAGACTAAATTTTACCAGGACAGTTTAATTTTTAAACCAATTTATTCCGTAATCATGAAATGCCCATGTTCTAAAAACGAGTATCAATTTTATTTTTTATAAATCACATGGGTGCACTAATTTTTGACAGTGTTAGCGTTTTGCAGTGCATATTGCAACTTTGCTTCCACTTTTGCAAGTAAATGCGCTACACGAAAAAACAATTATTGACTGCAAAAAAATTTCTTCGCAAGAAATCAGTGGTATATGCACAGAAAGTCGCGTACGTTTAAAATGTTGCATTTTTTTGTTGCATAACTTTATTCAAAAACCTAGTGTATAATCAAAAATTTTTTTGGGTTATATTATGTTTTTGATAAATCTCGAAAATTATAAAAAATATTGCAAAATCACAAAAATAATTACATTGAAAAAGTTTACGTGACGTTAATTTTATAATTTTTGGCTAAAATTAAATAATTTGATTAAAATAATTAAAACAATCAACTTGAAACAGCTAGAAACCGATTAGTCTTATGTATTCGCAATATAATATTTTACTTTATACAACTTAAAAAAAGTGTTCTTTTTAATTTACAAAAATTGACAATAAAATTTTAAAAATGCTCTTATTTTTCAAAATAAAAAGGTGCGTTTTAACTCTTTGTTATATGTTTAAACTAAAAAATGTTGAATAGTGGTGTGTAAATGAAATTTGAGTAAAAGTTCTTTTTTAAAATAACATTCAAGCAAGACTAGCGTTCTTAACTTTTACAGCCAATTAGGTACCAACATATTTAATTAAAAATATTTTAATATGAAGAGATTTTGTTATTGTGAAATATTTTTGTTACTTGTACCCATTTTGATTTTAGTTTCTTTACCACGTTTTGCTTTACTGATCAAAACATACTCCTTGTAAGTATTTTAACTCTTCCTCTATTTGCAAAGCGTTCTTTAAGTAACATAAATGGTTTGCTCTATTTGTAAAGCATTTTTTTAAAAATAACATAAATGGTTTGCGATTAAGTATAATATTGCTTTAAACAAGAATATACTGCTAATAATTATGTAAAATTGTACATATATTATGTAAATAAAATAATAATTTAGGTTTAAAAAAATTGAAATATGAAAATAAAAATTTTGTTCTGCTTAGAAAAAAAAACTTTTGTGTAATAAAAAATAAGTTTTTTTACTCACAAAGTACTTAAATTCTAAAATGTGACTATTCATTACATAAACGAAATAATTAACAGTAAAAATTTTAATTTTTATTTGAAAACATTGACCAAAATTACAAATTCTGCTTAACTTTTCGCCTGCCCCGGCCCCGGCCCCGACCCCGGCCGGGGCAAAATTTTCTACCCTGGCCCCGGCCCCGGCCCCAGCAAATCCAAATTTCTCTACCCCGGCCCCGGCATCAGCAAAAATTCTGCCCCGGTCGATTACTAATCACAAATCACTTTATTTTATAATCTAACTGCAAATTAAAGGGCTAAAAGACTAATTAACCTAATTTAATTTAAGTTTTCTAATTTTAGTTTAAGAGTCTAATTATCACCAATTCTCAAAATTTTTTATTAGGTTTGGATCGCGTTCCTATAATCCTGATTACGGTCATACTATAAAACAAATACAAGAATTCGGGAAATTAAAATAACTAAATTTTAAATAAATCAGTTTGGTAACAAAAATTTTCAGTTTAACTGGATTCAAACTTTATAAAATTTTAAGTCTGACGCCTTAAACACAGCGCGATAACAATGTACATGGAATTCCATTTCAATTATTTTATAAAAGACTTTAAAGATTTTTTACATTAATCGGTTAGAAAATAATAATTCATATTTTTTGTAATCTGTGTGAAAATTAAAGTATTAAGTTTTTAAAAAGATAAAAAAAGATTAACAAAAGGATTCCTGGGCATAATCTGGACCCAAATTTAATTATTTTAATCGTAAAATCTGCAGCATTTTGATCAATTTCAAGCAAGGTTTTTATCCCTTTTTTGTAAAACTATTTTTTCAGTAGTTTTTTTACCGTTTTTACGTCATTTTTGTAAGGATTCATTAGTTTATTGAGTGATTGACGATTATTATAATTAATTTTATTAGTTTTTCAATCTTTTTTAAATAAAATCCATTTTAAACTGGTTTGCAGGAACTTGCACACCAGTGTGCAGAAACTTGCACACTGGTGTGCAAAAAAATGCACACTAGTGCAGGAACTTGCACACCGGTGTGCAGAAACCTGCACACGGTGTGCAGGAACTTGCACACGGTGTGCAAGTTTTGCGTCATGTTGGAACCAGCATAGTAGCAAAAGTTAGTATTGAGTGGTACATTCTTCTCTATATAATGTATTCTTGATAATACTAAGCGTGTTTATTTATAAAGAAATTTTAAAAATATGTTTTTATATTTTTAAAATTCCTTTAACATTTTTGCAAATATTTTTTTAATTTTTTTGTATTCCTATGTATCTTATTTTTAAAATTTTTTTCAAGATTTTTTTCTAAAATTCTTAAGAATTCTTCTTTTTTTTCTTAAGATTTCATATTTTCTTAAGGTAGAACGATGAACGATACAGTTGCAAAATTTTCGCCGATTTTCCCCAAAACACGTTTTGGGGGGTCCTGATTACGAATCCGACCTCCGTTTTTTGATTCAACCACCCAGGAGGCGCTAGGGGGTGCAACCCCCCCCCCCTTAGGGGGCATTCTGACTATATACCAGTTTTACCTCAACACCACCTCAAAACACATACTTAGGAGTTTTCGTAGGTCCTGATTACGAATCCGACTTCCGTTTTTCAATTTGACCCCCCCCCGGGGGGGCGCTATGGGGGTGCAACCCCCCTTGGGGGCATTCTGACTATATACCAGTTTTACCTCAAAACCACCTCAAAACACGTACTCAGGGGATTTCGTATGTCGTGATTATAAATCCGACCTTCGTTTTTCGATTTGACTCCCTGGGGGGGGGCGCTAGGGGGTGCACCCCCCTTGGGGGGCATTCTGACTATATACTGGTTTTACCTCAAAACACGTTTTCGGGGGTTTTTGTAGGTCCTGATTACAAATCCGACCTCCGTTTTTCGATTTTACGCCCCAAGGGGGTCTAGGGGGGTGCAACTCTCCCCCCCTTGGGGGCATTATTGACTATATACCAGTTTTACCTCTAAACCACCTCAAAACACGTACTCAAGGGTTTTTGTAGGTCCTGATTACGAATCCGACCTCTGTTTTTCGATTTAAACCTGGCGGGGTATTTAAACAAAAAAAGATAAAAAAACACATAGTAACACAGTAACACAGTAAAAACGGGTCAAAATTTTTTTTAAAAGGCTCTATTAAAAAATGTAAGCAAATATAACACAAGATCCTGGTATATATGGCCTATCCCGGTATATACGGTATATATATTATGGTCTTTTGCAAATTGCTATTAAATTTAAATCCTTATTCGTCCTACTTAATATTAACAAAAAGTCCTTGAAAAACCAATTATATTTCGCACTTATTCTTGTTAAATAGTTAACGAATATTTTTAATGTTAACGAATAACAGAATGAATATGAAATTTTAATGGTTGAGGGATTCTAATAATGATAATAATGATAATAATCGTGGTTAAATTTTTTTTTTATTTTTTGGTGTAAACTTTTTGGAATTTCCACCGGTGTAAACTTATAACTGTTCCTTGGTAAAAAAACACAAAAGTCAATAGAGAATCACGACAGTTGTTAATTCAATGTACACAAAGGTCTTAAAAAGATTTTAAAATAATTTGTATATGACTATGGTTAATAAAAAAACAAGATCATAATACACTAAAATAACAATTAAACAGAAAACATTTATTTAAAAAAAACAGCTGGGGCCTATTTCATAAAGATTTATGTAATTGTAAATTAATAAACGCATTTAATTTCTTCTTATTTTATTAATTAAAAATAGTAGTATGTGGATTTAGGGATTTACGAGATGTAATTTCTTAAATTCTAAAGCAATTTTATTATATCTTTAATTAAAAATACAAAGAAAAATATGGTTCATTATTTACGGGTAAATTAATTCATTAATTCATCAATCTTTATGAAATAACCCCTGTTGCTTTGTTTTTCTTTTTTTTTCGGTCTTTAACATATTTTCAATTCTTCTCGAGATCATTGCGTACATTAAATTAACCCCTTTTTTTTTGGCGGCAATTTTTTTCTGCAGCTGGCATAAGTCAGCAAACAGCGAGAGCGCAAACAAACAAAAAAAACAAACCAAATAAAAAACCGCATAGATATACAAATTATATGGTTAATTAAAAAAGCGGTTCAAACTGAAATTTGTTTTCTTGTTTTTTACTAGATATAATGAGTTAATTTTACTGTCCTTTTTTTATTTCCAAGTGTGCGTGCGTTGCTAAAAAAATAATGATTTTAAACTTCTCCATGAAATCTAGAGTATTTTTTTTATTTTTGTCTGCAATTTTTATTATCTGCAGCATGGCATAAGTTTTTACTGGCGCTGACGCCAGCGTATGATGCGCATTATACAAACATTTTAAAAAATTATTTCAAACCAAATAAAATACCGCGTGGGATATACAGTATATGGTTAATTAAAAAAAGCGGTTCGAACTGAAATTTGTTTTCTTTTGTTTTTTCTAGATATAATGAGTTAATTTTATCTTATTTTACTTTGTAGACCGAAGTATGCTATAGGGACATAGGTCAAGGACGATCGGGGTTTTATGCTGGTGTTCTATACCCGTTGTACACTTTAAAAAATCACAGCCTCTTGGAATGCTCTCCACAATATTTAAAAAGGTTAGCAATAATTCAAATCTTTTTTTTTGTTTAATAAAACCACTTTTATACTATAAACATGTTATTATCCGATTGGTTGGCTTTTGATATGTTATATTATATTGTTTTATTTACTGTTATGAGATACACATAAGAACTGAAATCGCAGGATTATATCACAGAACGCTATGCCCTGCGGGCGTTGAATTTTTCTGCGTATGCCTCCGTAAAATGCGGGCGTAGACGCTTTCGTGCGGATATTCGCTTTCTCCCAGGGTTTTGTTGCTGATCGATTTCAGTAGCGTTCCTTTCTCCCGACTCCATGGACATCTGCGGAAAAGCTGGAGGAACGTCGTTCTAAACGAGCGGATGCGGAAAAAAATCAGCGGATTCAACGAAGCGTGAAGCACGAACAGAGCGCGCAACAGGAAGTTAATAGTGTAGCGCTCTTTCAAACGCCCCAGGGACACCCCGTGGTACACGTGAATCCAATGCAACAGCGTCAAACAGAAGTAGACCGCCAAGTAGATAAAGTTGACAGCGCAGACTATGAGGATGACGACGACGCATTTGTAGCGCTTGAAGGTTCGTTTTTTGGTCCTGGTGCGATGCATCCTCACCTGGCGAACGAAATTCGGAGATGTTGGCGATGGCAATTGGGGAACGTCAGAATTCAGGCGCTTTTGCTCAGAGCAAGTCAGCTGATCTTCGTGGTTTACGCATTCACTCGAGGAGCAATGATACTTGCCTAGAAAGTGATTTGCCAGTAAATTAAATAAAATGCACAATATATTACAAATTAGTTATTATTATTATGATAAATCAGTAGTAATAATAAGATATCATAGTGGCTTTTGGTTTGGAGGCTTAACGATTATTTTAATGAAATGCACAAAATAAAATATTATTAATAAAATTATAATAATAATAAATTATTAATAAGTTATTAAAAAATTATTAATAATATTATTATTATTATTAATAAATTATTAATAATATTATTAATAAATATTATTATTTTATTATTAATAAAATGCACAATATATTACAAATTAGTTATTATTATTATGATAAATCAGTAGTAATAATAAGATATCATAGTGGCTTTTGGTTTGGAGGCTTAACGATTATTTTAATGAACCCAGCTAAAGTTTATTGCAAAAAATAGTAATCACCGCACCAAGCAAACAATTCCAGGAGACTTGATTCCCAGCAGTTAATTCCATGAGCATTTCATTGCCGGCAAGTTGCTTCCCGGGATTAAGATCGCCGATTGGCTGATCACCGCAGCACCTACGCGTTATATTGATTAAGACCAACTTTTTACCAAAGCTGTATAAACTCCGCAGAATAAAAAACTCAAAGTATATATCATGTGATTACAACAAAAATTTTTTGTAAATCAGATGGTAATAAGTTAAAGTAAATCCCTGGGCCAAGTTTCTATGCAGCCTGGACGATCAACCTGCTGGCTAATCTTGGGACGGTTCACTAAAGGCCGGTTCATATTCACTATGACAAAACGTCCTTTGGACAAATTCAAAAAACAAAAGAACTTTGGACAAAGTCATACAGCGTAAAAACGTTCTTTGGACTTTGTCCAAAGGTCAGTCCTTTGGACTTTGTCTAAAGGACAAATTCTAAGTAGCGTTCATACTTCGTCCAAAGGAAAAAGTCCAAAGGATGTTTTGGCTTGTCCAAAGGACGTTTTGGCTTTTCTAAAATTGTTGTTTGGACTTTGTCTAAAGGAGAAATCTTTCTGGGTAATTTCCTTGAATGGAGGATAAATTTCTTTAATTCGAAATTATCACGTTGATTGAAGTTTAAGGATTTTTTGCTAAGGGCTGGTCCAAAAAAACAAAACTTTTTTATTAGTACGAGATAAGAAACGCCGCTTGGTATGCTGTTAAAACATACTTTTTTGAGTTTTTTCTGAAAGTGTAAGCGAAATCGGCTCGCTCAAACTTTTTTATAATGCGTTGAATGCGCGCGGTTTTCGCGATTTTTCGCGAATTTTTGCCACGCTAATACACTGCTAGTGACACATCGTAGTTAAACCGCGCATCTTTTCATTCAACATGTGATTATAGCCGGCATCCAGCGCGGTAATTATTATAAAACCGCACTTCACTGTTTAATTACAGTAAATATCGTGCTGGGTGCCGGATATACTTACATGATGAGCAGTTTAACTACGACGTGTCAAGAAATATTTTTTTGTTTTGCTTCCTGCTTGAAGTGTGTACGATATTGATCATATTGTTATTTTTTAAATGTCCGCCAGTTTTTATTCCTTACTTTTGACCTAAAAATTTTTTTTGGGGGGTTGATTCCCTGGGGGCTAGGGGGTCCAAACACGAATGCCGAAATTTTTTCCAAATTTTTTTTTCAAAACCATCAAAATGATAATTTATCACATGTGACAAATTTTGATATATTGTTTGTGTAAAAAAACCTAATATTAAGCTTACAATAAGCTGTGAAAAATGACGAATTTGAATTTTGGAAGGATTCCAAGCCTGTATGCTGACAGCAGCAAACCTTCCAATTAAAAAGTTTTACAAGAATAATAAACTTTGACAGATTTGTTTTAAATTTTTTTAATTTATTTTGATTTAAAATATATTAGAAAATGGTGTAAATAACCCCATGAAAACGCAACATAAATTTTCGTTAATATTCCAAAATACTTCCTTTCGTCATGCAAATCTTTGTTATTACGTCGTAATTGATGATTTTTATTGACTCTTCCGCAATTAAAATGACGCAATTCAGACCAGATCGCGGATTCAAACGTTTTTACACGAAAAATAGCATTACTTTAAAAAATTACATTGGGATATTTCAAAAGTTGAGAGACATAGTTATTAGAAATTTATTTTTGTGTTGACAAACGGGGAATTATGTTTGCAATAGTAGGAAAACACTTAAAAAAGAGCATTTTTTAGCTACGATATTTGGCGATTTTGTAGTAGGATTTTAACTTTGAAAATATGTTTTTCTAACAAAATAACCTGAAAATTCGAAAAAAAAACGTTTAAGGTTTTTTTTTGGAAAAGTTTTTAATTTAAAGGTTTGCTGCTGCCAGCATACAGGCTTGGAATGCTTCCAAATTTTAAATTCGTCATTTTTGACAGCTTATTGTAAGCTTAATATTAGTTTTTTTGACACAAACGATATATCAAAATTTTTCATATGTGGTAAATTTTACATTTTTGATGGTTTTGCAAAAAAAGTTTGAAAAAAATTTTTGGCATTCGTGTTTGCCCCCCCTAGCCCCCGGGGGGTCAACCCCCAAAAAAAGAAATTTTAGGTCAAAAGTAAGGAATAAATATTGGCGGACATTTAATATATAACAATATGATCAATATCGTACACACTTCAAGCAGGAAGCAAAACAAAATAAATAATTCGGAAAGTGTATTAGCGTGGCAAAATTTCGCAAAAAATCGCGAAAACCGCGCGCATTTAACACATTATAAAAAAAATTTGAGCGAGCCGATTTCCATCAAACTTTTAGAAAAAACTCAAAAAAATATGGTTTAACAGCATACCAAGCGGCGTTTCTTATCTCGTACTAATAAAAAAGTTTTGTTTTTTGAGACCAGGTTTTTTTACCGCATTGGCTGCTGTAGTTATCGAAACGTCATCGAAAAACATTTTTTCCTAACCTGTTGAAAAGATAGCCGAGAGTCTGAGCTATGCTCCCATATATGTCCCGCACATATTCTAACCTCTGTTATGGATATATAACATTTCAAAGTTCGAGTTTTGTCGCCAGTCCGCATCATTTTCGTATAGACTATAGTTCCTTTTAAATGGGAGGGTTTTGACCATCGTGTAGCTAAATAGAAACTCAACTGATCATGCCAAATTAGCAAAAAACCTCAACTTCAATCAACGTGATAATTTCGAATTAAAGAAATTTATCCTCCATTCAAGGAAATTACCCAGAAAGATTTCTAATTTAATATTTGACGGTCTTTGACAGAAATATTGGAACTTTTCTAAATATAGCAATTTTTTTACATAAAAAAATCATTAGAGTTTTTTTAATTTTGCAGCTTTTTCTTTTTTTTTTTGAAAACCGTATTTAAAAATTCATTTTTTTCTTACTTTAAAAGATATTTTTTTAACCAGCGTGTTAGTTCACGCTTAGATCTACTTTATAATTGCGCAATGCGTTCTCAAGTTGGGAGCCTCCGGTCCTCCTGTCCTCCTTCTTGTGGCATTTTTTTCTTTCAGAATCTTGTGGATTTTTTATAACTTTTCGCTCATAATTCTTTTTTACGTTAAAACTTTTCGCACTCTTCCTATCCCTGCGGAAATTTTGAGCAAAATTTGCACCCTTCAAATTCATTATTAAAAAAATGTTATTTCGATTAAAAAAACCGGACGTCGCAGAGGGGAATTTGGAAGGAAGGGCGATCGCATTTAGGGTCTGTGTAGCAGCTCACTCCCCCTGGGTGGCCTAAAAGGTTTTAGCTGGCGAGAGCTTTTAGATTGCCGAAATTAACAAGCCAGCGTGAGAATGCGCGAGCCAGTTGGCAAAAATTGAGTGATCTTAGCCGGCGCATATGTATATAGCCAGTCCCCGCTAAAACATGCCGTCTGCAAAACGACAAACAGGTTTTTTTCCCCGGCTGCCTGCTTAAACAGCGTTGGTGATTCTAGGACACGAGGGTACTGGACACGAGGGTACTGGACACGAGGGTACTGGACACGAGCGTACTGGACACGAGGGTACCGGACACGAGGGTACTGAGGTAAGAAAAAATACGTTTGCCACAAATATGTAAATTTTTTAAACTGAATGAGCCAACTAAATTTTAATCGTTTGAACGTGAAGACAATTAAACGTTACGTAAGTCGTTTCGTTTTTAATTATATATAACATTTTTTCTTGCTTAAATATATAATGCAATTTAATAATCAAAAAACTACGTAAATTGTTTAAAAAACATCATACTAAAACATGAAATTTTTAAAGGTTATTTTACACACAATTTATACCATGGGTTTTTAATAAAAACAATGATAATGTTTGAAGCTATCTACGAATTTCTGAAGCTTCGACACCCTGCCTTTGAAAAAACTAAAGAATTATTATTAAACAAACATGAGTGGAATGAGAACGCCAAGAAGTTATTTAATTACTGTGTGTTTTTTTTTCTAAATCATATACTCGTACGAAAATACGAAGCGAGTTTCAGTTTTTTGCTGTCCTTTTATATTTAAACTCCTTTAATCGACTCTTGATTAAAATAAATAAGTTTTTTTGATAAAATCTTTAAATTAATAACTCCTGCAAAAATAGATTTTAGCAGTAGAAATGTAAAAAATAACTTCTTGCCTTTTTTAGTCCACTCTAGCTCTAGGAATTTACTTGAACACATGTTGATTATTTTAAAAAAAAAGGCAAACAAAATGTCCTTTTAAAACCCAAAAACATACAATTGTTAGATTTTTCATGTATGATATTTTATACATTTAAATCTAAGTATAAATTCGTGAGTTAAATAATCCAACAACGGATCCTTGGGAGTCTTCAAAACCCATTGCACGGTAAACTTTATTTTCCTAAGCCTAAGCAAAGCCCAAAAATTAAGCTAAACTTTTATCATAATATTTCAATAATATTGTGCTTTTTAAAAATACCGAAAAATTTACTGTTAAAAAAGAAGCAATTGTTTTTCGGAAAATATTTTACTAAAATGTTTTATTTGCAATTATTTCTGCAGTTATTTTTTTCCGTTAAGGCATTTTTAAGAATTCATTTTTTTAACACACCACGAAAAATAACCACAAAAATGTTTTGACAGCAAAATCAAAGCATAACAGCAACCTTAATGCTTATTATCTTTCAATTCGTCTCATAGATTCTCAAGATTTTTAAAGCTAGTTATTATATAAAAAAAATTCACGAAAATGTATACAAATTACACGAAAATGTTTTAATGTTATGAAATTATTATTTTTGTTTTATGTTTTCTCAATAAATTTATTTTTATAATCCTCTTTTATAAGTCAGTCAAACAAATAAATTATATTTAAAAATAACTATTGTTATGCAATAAGTTTATTCCGATTTTTGTGGAAAGGTTATGTTTTTTGCTCGTCAGTACCCTCGTGTCCAGTACCCTCGTGTCCCCCTTGCATAATGAATCGATTATGCTGTGAGGTTGTGGTGAACGCAATTTTTTTAAGCCCAGTACCTTCGTGTCCAGTACCCTCGTGTCTAGTACCCTCGTGTCCAGTACCCTCGTGTCCCGTTCCCGCGTTGGTAGCGTCGCTTATTACCTTTCTCGGTTGGTAGTGTCAAGCGTGTTTATTATTTGTTATTTCTAATACTAAGCGTGTTTATTTATAAAGAAGTTTTAAACATATGTTTTTATATTTTTAAAATTCCTTTAACATTTTTGAAAATATTTGTTTTTAATATTATCATATTCTTATCTTATTTTTAAAATTCTTTTTGAATCCAAACTATAAATTTCGAATTTTAATTTCAAAATAAATAAATTTCGATTTTTTTATTCTGTTCACCAGTAATAAAAGGGGGAAATCTTTAAAAATCGTTAAAACAACTTTCGATTTTTTCAAATAAATTTCGATTTTTTTCCTTTTGTGAACTATACATTATTAAAAAGCAGGGGGGAAAATCTTCAAAAATCGTTCAAATAAATTTCGATTTTTTTCTGTGCAAAATCATTAAGCCAGAGGGAATTGTTTAAAAACTTTCAAATAAATTTCAATTTTTTTTATTCTGTTCACCATTAATAAAAGGGGTAAATCTTTAAAAATCGTTTAAGTAAATTTCGATTTTTTTTTCTGTCCAACATTATTAAGCCAGGGGAGAATTCCTTAAAAACTGTTCAAATAAATTTCAATTTTTTTATTCTGTTCATCGTTAATAAAAGGGGGAAATCTTTAAAAATCGTTAAAATAAATTTCGATTTTCTTAAATAAATTTCGATTTTTTTTTATTCTGTTCACCATTAATAAAAGGGGGAAATCTTTAAAAATCGTTAAAACAAATTTCGATTTTTTCAAATAAATTTCGATTTTTTTCCTTTTGTGAACTATACATTATTAGAAAGCAGGGGGAAAAATCTTTAAAAATCGTGCAAATAAATTTCGATTTTTTTCTGTGCAAATTTTTTAAGCCAGAGGGAATTGTTTAAAAACTGTTCAAATAAATTTCAATTTTTTTATTCTGTTCACCATTAATAAAGGTTTGGGGACTTTAGAGCCGAGGGACTTTAGAGCCGGGTCTTTAGAGCCGGACCTGGGGACTTTAGAGCCGCAGCAGGGACTTTAGAGCCGAAATGAAAAATGCGTTTGCAAACAATAGTAAAACAACATACAAGTAATATTAAAACATTTACATAACAATTGGAGCTAATTATGCAATGCGGTAATCATTATGCGGGATAAATATGCTTCGGGTTTTCTATTGTATATACAAAAGATGACAATGTATGATTTGGCGGGAAAAGAAACTTATTAACTTCCAATTATTGATAAACTTCGAGTGCTTTGATTTGTTTGATAAAAGATTTTTCATGTGAATATAGGGCATGGTTAAGGGTTAAGATTCACGGTTTTTGGTTTTTAAATTGAAACATTTGTTATGATAAATATCAAAGATGTTTTATTTTAGAAAATGTTGCAATAAAAATTTAAGACAAAAAACTATTATTTTTCCTAAGCCTAAGCGAAACCTACAAATCAAGATAAAAATCTAAAAAAAAGCTTAAAACTATTGAAATTCCTTTACTTTACTGCTTAAATTAAAAAAATATTTATTTCGGAAGATAATATGCCGAAAATATTCTTTCCGAACACCAAAAAGTTTTAAAAGTATTGCAGAAAGCTTTAAAAACTTTTACAACTTAAAATTTGGCTAATTTCAGTGATATATTGTATGAAAATGACGTAATTTAACCATTTTTGACAAAATTTCTTCGGCTCTAAAGTCCCTTAATTTTTTATGAATTTTCTGAACACAAAAGTTACGTTACGGCTCCAAAGTCCCTCCAATACGGCTCTAAAGTCCCACACTGCGGCTCTAAAGACCCTCGGCTCTAAAGTCCCCTCGCTCCGGCT
>JASAMX010004534.1:0-32702 GCA_030248175.1 Microlaimidae sp. YZB2_3 | reverse complement strand
TTTATGACGCAAAGCAGTATCGTAAAAGCTTTAAAATGAGCTATCAAACATGAAAATCAGGCAATACAGTGAAAAATTACATTGGAAAAACGAAAAAGTGCCGAAATTAAATGCACTACCCTAGAGCTTTCTTGATTAAATAAAAGTTGTCTGAAGCCTTTTTTACGCTAAGAACCATACATTCAACTCAATTTTAGCCTGTTTGTCTACTTCTACTTTTGACGTTTAAAATAAATTTTGTTTTTATAAAATTTGCTTTTATTCTTTCTAAAATCATAATGAAACGAAAATTCTTTAATTAAATCAAGAAATTAGCAAAAAAAACCTTAAAGAATTCCGGAAGCAAGGAGATAAACCGTGATTCCTCTTTTAAGAGCTTTAAGCTCATTACTATGATAAAGAAATTAACACTAAAGAATTGTTTATTATTGCATAGTTTTTTGCTGATAAAATACCGTTTTCGGCTTAGTTTTTTTGCTAAACAACAAGAATTAATAAAACTGATGAGAATGACAAAACCGTATTTACGTGCATTTCAATTTTACCATTATGAAGATTTGAAAATTAAAGAAGAAAAACTTCCATCGACATAGAAAATACAAATTAATCACGCCTTCTATGGACCTACCTAGCATAACAAAAATAGGGTCGGCGGTCCCACCACGAAACAAAGTTTCTCTCAAATTAAATGTATTTGTTCGTATTATTTTTGAAACTGGAAACACTATATACAAATAAAACATCTACTTGAAAAATTATCGTAGTCTTTTTGTATTTAATTAAGCATCACAAAATGTTTGTTTTTTCTGATGAACCAAAAAATTTACATATGAGAAACCTTAGTTACCCTTAATACAGCTCTAAATAATTGTCCAAAATTAAAAAAATACTCGAAATTGTTTTAATATAGTTGTTTAATCTCCGGTTTCCGAAAAAAAATTTGTAAAAATTATTGGTTTCATAACGAAATCCGATTTCCCGGCGGGACCGCGGACCCAAATTTTTGTAATGCTAGGTAGGTCCATTGGCAAAATAAACCGGGCTGGTTATATTCCCGGCAAAAACTCCGGTAAATAACTCATAAAACTAAAATTCATTTAAAACATATGTTTTAGTGTTTTCGTATTTTAATAGTAATATTGTATTTTAGCTTAATTTTTACTAGTGTTGTAAAAAGTTAATTTTACTTTTAGTTAAAGTAATAGAAGTAACGGATTTTGGATTACTTTTACTTTTACTCTTACTCAACTTTTGAAATTTCAAATACTTTTTATTTTTACTGGATTTTCCTCTTGCAAATACTCAAATTAACTTTAAGTAAAATTTAAGTAATTTCAATGGGTAGATTTCCTGCGGGCTTGTTTGTAAAGTGAATGGCAAAAGATCCATTTTTTAAGCTCCTAACACGCTAAAACCATTTTTTTTGACTCAAAAAAGTTATTAAAATGACAATTTATACATAAAATAAGCAAAAAACTTTAGAACGGAGCTATGGAGGTCTAAAAACCGGTCTTTTGCTCCATTTCAAAATTACTTTTATTATACTTTTCTTCTTACTTTTACTTAAAAAAATTGGTCTCACTTTTACTTTTACTTTACTTAATAAAATTTTGACCATTACTTTTACTTTTACTTTATTTAAATTAAAAAATGACAAATTACTTTTACTCTTAATTTATTTAAATTAAAATTTTTCAAATTACTTTTACTTTTACTTAAAATAATCCAAAATCAATACTTTTTTATTTTTTATAACACTAAATTCTTACCTTAATTATATGTACCTAAGTTTATTTACTCTTGTCTTAAATGGTATTTCTATAATTTAGACCAATGATTGATAATGGTAATATGTTTTACCGAAAGCTTTCAAAATGATACAAGATTTAGCGTTTATTTTTATTTTTGCAAAAACTTCTCAATGTTGAAATAATGCAGAAATTTAACATTTGTTATCGAATGAATCATTTAAGAACAAAAATAACAATTTCAAACAACTAAACTTGACTGATTTTTTTATAATTAGTGAAAAGGTGGGATTTCAAAAATTCTGCGTTTCTTAGTTTTTTGTAACGTAATATACATGTAGCCACCCAATTCTAGATGTCCTCGTAGAATCCTTTAAAATAACCGCCCAAGTTTTAAATTTTACGAGGTCAGCCAGAATAAACTTTTCCCACCATTGATTCTTCTATCGGAAATGGTTGGGGTTTTCCAAATTAAGTTCTTATTTTGGTGCGTATAGGCATTAAAATAACGTAAATCATCAAGAACTTGAAACTAGGTAAAACTTCTATAGTCATGCAACATTCAGATTTGGTGAAGTTGTAAAAAATAATGCATAAAAATTACTGCTAATAAAATTGAACTAATTTTTTATCCGACGAAAAAGTTTTTTGATTTTTATTCCAATTTCTTTTATTAATTTAAAAAAATAGATTTTGTTCCAATTTCTTTTATTAATTTAAAGAAATAGATTTTATCTTATGAACTCAGGATGATTTTTTTTTGCTATTCCCAAGAGTACATAAAGTTCTTTAAGTTAATAAAAATAAATAGTCTTAAGATTTAATGATCAACACTGCTCGATACTGTAGTAACATACTATTTATGCATCACCAATTTTGCAAGCGTTTCAACTTTTTTAAAAGGTAATTTTTTTAATCAAGCATATCATCGCAATATTTGTCTAAATTTTAAACGATTTGTATCTATATATAAATAGACGTCATGTCTCTGTGTGTGTGTGTGTCTGTCTGTCTGTCTGTGTGTTCCCTAACTCCTCCCTAACCACCCAAAGGATTAAGGTGAATGAGGTATCGTTGGAAAGCTTATACCTCAGGGAATGTCGTAAGGGGGTTGAAATTTGGAAACAACTTACATGGACATCTTTATACTGGACAACGTGTTTTCACCAAAGGGGGACCCTATGGATTTTGGAACTAAAAAAATTTTTTGACTCAGAATTGGCTCAAACTTATTGGAAAGAGTAATTAGGTAATGTAAAGCCAGAATATCATGATTTTTTTGAAAATTGAACATGGACATCTTTATACTGGACAACGTTTTTCATTAAAAAAGGGAATTACCTTGCTCACCAACCACAAAAGGGATTGGGCTAAATGAGATATCATTACAAACCTTACGGCCCGGAGAACGTCATAAGGAGGTTGAAGTTTTGGAAAAAATTGCATGGAACTCTTTAGACTGGACAAAACATTTTCACAAAAAGAGGAAACCTATGGTTTTTGAAAAAGTGAACATTTTTTGTTTTTGAATTGGCTCAAACTTATTGATAAGAATAATTATCCAATGTAAAACCAAAATGTCATGGTTTTTGATAAGATTAACATGAACATCTTAATGCTGGACAACGTTTTTTCACTAAAAAGAGGAACAACCTTCCTGCAGACAGGGGAATGTCATAAAGGGATTAAATGAAATGCACGTAAATACGGTTTTGTCATTCTCATCAGTTTTATTAATTCTTGTTGTTTAGCAAAAAAACTAAGCTGAAAACGGTATTTTATCAGCAAAAAACTATGCAATAATAAACAATTCTTTAGGTTAATTTTATGTCCTAGTAATGAGCTTAGAGCTCGAAAGACGAATCACGGTTTATCTTATTCAAATTTTTAGGCTTTTTTTGCTTTAATTTTATTCATTTAATTAAAGATTTTTTGGCGTTAGTATGGTTTAGAAAAATAAAAGCAAAAATTTATGAACAAATTTATTAAACGCTAAAGTTAAAGTCAACAAACAGCTAAAATTGAGTTGAATGTATGTATTTGCGTAAAAAAGGCTTCAGACAACTTTTATTTAATCAGAAGCTCTAGGTAGTGCATTAATTAATAAAGACAACTTACGTACAATGAATTTTTATGGTTCCAGAAGAAGCAGTACCTGGTAAAAACTTCAAGTGAGCTATCAAACATGAAAATGAGCAGAACCAAGTGGAAATTTACATTGGAAAAACGGAGAACTGCCGAAATTAAATGCACTACCCTAGAGCTTTTTGATTAAATAAAAGTTGTCTGAAGCCTTTTTTACGCTCAAATTGCGTACATTCAACTCAATTTTAGCCTGTTTGTCTACTTCTACTTTTGACGTTTGACAATACATTTTGTTTTTATAAAATTTGGTTTCTATTTTTTTTAAAATCATAATGAAACGAAAATTCTTTAATCTAAATCAAGAAATTCGCACAAAAAACCTTAAAGAATTCCGGAAGCAAGAGAATAAACCGTGATTCGTCTTTCGAGCTCTAAGCTCATTTGCTATGACATAAAATTAACCTAAAGAATTGTTTATTATTGCATAGTTTTTTGCTGATAAAATACCGTTTTCGGCTTAGTTTTTTTGCTAAACGACGAGATTAATAGAACTGATGGAAATGACAAAACCGTATTTACGTGCATTTTCATTTAATCCCTTTATGACATTCCCCTGTCTGCAGGAAGGTTGTTCCTCTTTTTAGTGAAAAAACGTTGTCCAGCATTAAGATGTTCATGTTAATCTTATCAAAAACCATGACATTTTGGTTTTCTTAAATTGGATAATTATTCTTTATCAATAAGTTTGAGCCGATTCAGAAACAAAAAATGTTCAGCTTTTTTCGAAAAACCATAGGTTTCCTCTTTTTGTGAAAATGTTTTGTCCAGTCTAAAGATGTCCATGCAATTTTTTCCAAAACTTCAACCTCCTTATGACGTTCTCCGTGCCGTAAGGTTTGTAATGATATCTCATTTAGCCCAATCCCTTTTGTGGTTGGTGAGCAAGGTAATTCCCTTTTTTAATGAAAAACGTTGTCCAGTATAAAGATGTTCATGTTCAATTTTCAAAAAAATCATGATATTCTGGCTTTACATTACCTAATTACTCGTTCCAATCATTTTAAGTTTGAGACAATACTGAGTGAGAAAACTTTTTTCAGCTTCCAAAATCCATCAGGATCCCCCTTTGAGTGAAAACACGTTGTCCAGTATAAAGATGTCCATGTAAATTGTTTCCATGGATTTGAACCCCTATACGACATTTCCTGAGGTATAAGCTTAGCAACGGTATCCTCATTCACCTCTAATCCTTTGGGTGGTTAGGGAGGAGTTCAGGGAACACACAGACAGACAGACAGACACAGACACACACACAGACATGACGTCTATATATATATAGATACAAATCGTTTAAAATTTAGACAAATATTTGCGATGATATGCTTGATAAAAAAAAAATTACCTTTTAAAAAAGTTGAAACGCTTACGAAATTGGTGATGCATAAATAGTATGTTACTGCAGTATCGAGCAGTATTGATCATTAAATCTTAAGACTATTTATTTTTATAAACTTAAAGAACTTTATGTACTCTTGGGAATAGCAAAAAAAATCATCCTGAGTTCATAAGATAAAATATTATTTCTTTAAATTAATAAAAAAAATTGGAACAAAATCTATTTTTTTAAATTAATAAAAGAAATTGGAATAAAAATCAAAAAACTTTTTCGTCGGATAAAAAATTAGTTCAATTTTATTAGCAGTAATTTTTATGCATTATTTTTTACAACTTCACCAAATCTGAATGTTGCATGACTAGTTATAAGTTTTACCTAGTTTCAAGTTCTTGATGATTTACGTTATTTTAATGCCTATACGCACCAAAATAAAAACTTAATTTGGAAAACCCCAACCATTTCCGATAGAAGAATCAATGGTGGGAAAAGTTTATTCTGGCTGACCTCGTAAAATTTAAAACTTGGGCGGTTATTTTAAAGGATTCTACGAGGACATCTAGAATTTGGTGGCTACATGTATATTACGTTACAAAAAACTAAGAAACGCAGAATTTTTGAAATCCCACCTTTTCACTAATTATAAAAAATCAGTCAAGTTTAGTTGTTTGAAATTGTTATTTTTGTTCTTAAACGATTCATTCGATAACAAATGTTAAATTTCTGCATTATTTCAACATTGAGAAGTTTTTGCAAAAATAAAAATAAACGCTAAATCTTGTATCATTTTGAAAGCTTTCGGTAAAACATATTACCATTATCAATCATTGGTCTAAATTATAGAAATACCATTTAAGACAAGAGTAAATAAACTTAGGTACATATAATTAAGGTAAGAATTAGTGTTATAAAAAATAAAAAAGTATTGATTTTGGATTATTTTAAGTAAAAGTAAAAGTAATTTGAAAAATTTTAATTTAAGTAAAGTAAGAAGTAAGAGTAAAAGTAATTTGTATTTTTTAATTTAAGTAAAGTAAAAGTAAAAGTAATGGTCAAAATTTTATTTAAGTAAAGTAAAAGTAAAAGTGAGACCAATTTTTTTAAGTAAAAGTAAGAATAAAAGTATAATAAAAGTAATTTTGAAATGGAGCAAAAGACCGGTTTTTAGACCTCCATAGTTCCGTTCTAAAGTTTTTTGCTTATTTTATGTATAAATTGTCATTTTAATAACTTTTTTAGTCAAAATAAATGGTTTTAGCGTGTTAGGGGCTTAAAAAATTATCTTTTGCCATTCACTTTACAACAAGCCCGCAGGAAATCTACCCATTGAAATTACTTAAATTTTACTTAAATTAATTTGAGTATTTGCAGAGGAAAATCCGAGTAAAAGTAAAAGTATTTGAAATTTCAAAAGTTGAGTAAGAGTAAAAGTAAAAGTAATCCAAAATCCGTTACTTCTATTACTTTAACTAAAAGTAAAATTAACTTTTTACAACACTAGTAAAAATTAAGCTAAAATACAATATTACTATTAAAATACGAAAACACTAAAACATATGTTTTAAATGAATTTTAGTTTTATGAGTTATTTACCGGAGTTTTTGCCGGGAATATAACCAGCCCGGTTTATTTTGCCAATAGTATCGAAGGCGTGATTAATTTGTATTTTCTATGTCGATGGAAGTTTTTCTTCTTTAATTTTCAAATCTTCATAATGATTTTGCGAATAGTATCGAAGGCGTGATTAATTTGCATTTTCTATGTCGATGGAAGTTTTTCTTCTTTAATTTTAAAATCTTCATAATGGTAAAATGAAATGCACGTAAATACGGTTTTGTCATTCTCATCAGTTTTATTAATTCTTGCTGTTTAGCAAAAAAACTAAGCCGAAAACGGTATTTTATCAGCAAAAAACTATGCAATAATAAACAATTCTTTAGGTTAATTTTATGTCATAGTAATGAGCTTAGAGCTCGAAAGACGAATCACGGTTTATCTTGCTTCCGGAATTCTTTAAGGTTTTTTTTGCTAATTTCTTGATTTAATTAAAGAATTTTCGTTTCATTATGATTTTAGAAAAAATAAAACCAAATTTTATAAAAACAAAATTTATTTTAAACGTCAAAAGTAGAAGTAGACAAACAGGCTAAAATTGAGTTGAATGTATGTATTTTAGCGTAAAAAAGGCTTCAGACAACTTTTATTTAATCAAGAAAGCTCTAGGGTAGTGCATTTAATTTCGGCACTTTTTCGTTTTTCCAATGTAATTTTTCACTGTATTGCCTGATTTTCATGTTTGATAGCTCATTTTAAAGCTTTTACGATACTGCTTTGCGTCATAAAAAATTCATTGCACGAAAGTTGTTTTTTACTTAATTAAATCAGTTTTTTAAAAAATGGAAAAGTGCCGAAATTAAATGTATTCATTTAATTTCGGCACTTTACAAACAATCGATTGTTTCTCAGTCAAAAAATCATCATTTTCAAAAATTTAAAAGCCTATCATTATCTTCAGACATTTTTCTTTAATTTAAGTTTTTACTTGTTATTCAATGTGTAACTGGCAAAAAGTTACAGCTAAAATGCTAAATGGTAGCAAAATGAGCAAAATTTGCGAAAAAAGTGCATTTAATTTCGGCACTTTTTAGAAGGACCCCCTTAATCGAGTTTAAGTGCAGTGCTATAACTCCTACACATTTCAACGTTGTCTTTTAACTAATTACAACTACAATTTAACACCCGACCACTAAATTGAACCCGTTTTTACCTACAACAATAGTGTGCCGAAATTACACTATTTTATTTTATAACGATTGCTCACCACAGACGCAACGTAGAACCACGGGGACTAAAAATTTGGAAAATAGACTAAATTTTACCAGGACAGTTTAATTTTTGTACCAATTTATTGCGTAATCATGAAATGCCCATGTTCTAAAAACGAGTAACAATTTTTTTAAATTATAAATTATAAATGTAAAAATAAAGTATATTTTTAATCTTAAATATTAAACTGTTTTGCTCGTCGTGGTTTCATGGAAATTTTGCAAAAGTTTTGTGCCGGTACGGTCTACGGTGTTTTTTGCACCGTAAATTTCAAGCCGTCGGAAAATTGGGGATTCTGTGTGATAAAAATTGAAAACTTTGGACCCTAAATAAAAATAGTTGTAAGCTTTGGTTTAGGTGTAGATTTAAGTGAGTCTCACTTTTCATCAGCTCCAAGTTTCCTCGGCTCTATCGATCTTAAATAAAAAGTTTGACGTAAAAAGCATAACAAAAGATTATTTTTGTGAAATAAAGTTTATATAGTTACAACTTTTCCAGTACCATGTATTCGGCGCCCGGAAAAAATACCTTCTGCAAAATATCTTCGGAAAGAATATCTTCTGAAAGACTTGTAAATTGTCAACTAAGGAAAACTTTTTTTTCCTAAGCCTAAGCGAAACCTTAAAATCAAGTCAAAACGACATAAAAAAGTTTAAAAAAACCTTTAAAATTTGTTAATAATACTGAATAATTTACTGCTGAAAGAAGATATTTTTTCCGGAAGATATTTTGCAGAAGGTATTTTTTCCGGACACCATGTATTCCTTATAAATGTGTAACTGAAATATTTTTCTAAATTTTTTATTGGCTAAAAAAACAAAAAAGATAAAAACACAACTCATAGTTTCAGACGGGCGATGTTAAAAAATTGATTTTCGGAAAATAAATTAACTGTTAGTATGTAAATTGTAAACCAAAAAAGCACTGTAATCCCATCAAATTTTTCAAAAAATAACAAAAAACTCGTCATAAAAAATTGGATAAAACTTCAACGATTCGTCCTCATTGAATCAATCAAAGTCCTACCTCAATGACTGCACGTTTATGACCAATAAAAACGAGTTTTTTTTTATTATGTTGATTTGACTTTTAACAAGTTGATGACAATGTATCCCTTTCCGACTGGAGCAAAATGAGTCAATACATAAAATTTCGAGAAGTTATATGTTAGGCTTCATAATAAAAATACTGCTGAATGGAATACATTGTGTAAGGCGGCTCCACGTTTCAATACATTGTATTTTATTTCTTATGACTCATAACTATAAACGTATAATGACGGCGCCTACAGCAAAATAATAATCTCGTGAAATTTTCTTGATTATTGAATTTAGTGTGGTGTGGTTATATATTTCAATTTATAAAAAAAATAAGAATACTGTGTGCAAATTATACCTTGTTTGGGTCTTGCTTAATTTCCATTTAGAAATAAAAGAAGAATAAATATAACTTTTTTTTTGATTTATTGTGCCATAAGAACGATAATTATATATTTAATATGACTGTTTAAATTTTATTAGGTGTGTTTTTGATAAACACCAACACTTTTTAACGCTGTCTTCAAGGAAGTTTTCTCTAAAACTGTAAAATATAATTTATAATAGAAAGGTAATAAATTTTTAATTTACGGTTTTTAGGTCTTCGATGAAATATTGCCGAATTATTTATTTTACACGCATAATTTTTGGTTTTAAAAACTAAAGCGACACGCAAATAAAATAACCAAGACTGATATTTTCTAGGAAGAGTTTAAATTTTTAAGTACCTTTTAAAATGCCGCCGCCACCGCACCTGTGATGTTGACCCTGCATTGATTGAAATCAGTATTTAAGATTACACAACAAAAAATTACACAGTACTTCATAAAACAAAAACTATATATAATACAACAAAAATTTACCTTTATCTCTCCAGGTTAAATTAACCCCAAGGGAGATAAAATCTATCCCCCTCTCGAAGATAAAATATATACCCACTCGGTCTTAGATAGAAGTACAGTGTATTCATCGAAATATTTTTTGTTGCGAGGGTTCGTAAAAAAAGCCGAATATAATTTAATTATGGTGTCGTCAAGAGTGCGCCAGTCCAGTTTAATGTTAAGTTGTTTCGGTCCGACTCGTTCGCACGACATTTTACACCGAGACGCAATATACACTCCGCGTCTAACTCGTGATAAAATCGCTAAAAGTTAAAACAATACGCTATAAATTTGGCTGTAAAAAATACTTAAATATTAAGCCTAAAAAATGGAATTTTTTTTTCTAAAATTACCGTAACTTTTAGTGTTTTTGATTTGGCAAAGGTTGGCTCAGTAAAACAATAGGCACCTTGCACTGGAACTCGGTTTATACATGAAGTATGCAATATACATAACTGTCACCATAATGGATAAATACCGTATCTCCTACTTATTTTTCGTTGTATGCAGATTAACCGATCGAAATTTCGCTCGCTTTCGATCGGTTGATCTGCATACTACGAAAGATAAGTAGGAGATACGGAATTATCCATTACGGTAACGCTTATGTATATTCCATACTTCATGTATAAACAGAATTCCAGTGCAAGGTGCCTATAATAACACAAGAAAATAGCCAAAAACGTCACAGAATTTTGCTAGAAACGTCGCACATGCTAAAAAAATCGCCGTGTGAAAAAAGCAACATTCATTCAGTTTAGAGAAAGACGTAATTCTTACTGCAAGAAACCTAACATTGCGTTAAAAATTATTACGCAAAAAAACTAGCAGAAAATGACGAATTTTTGACGATTTTAATGACGTTAAAAATTGTTGCGTACAGTCAGACATTCTCGATATATATTTCTTGTTTAAACCAAGACTAAAGTAATTTTTTAGTCTTTGGTATTACAAAAGCGTGGCTAATATAAAATTTCTATAAAATATAATACAACGTACACCCGCAATACAAACTAAAAAAATAATTGCATGATTGAGCGCGGGTTTTTTCTCGGTAATATTGGGTAATTAAAATTAAGAATTTTATTTTGAAAGAAAAAAAAATAAAACGCTGGGTTCAATGTTGTATCGCGACACATCTATACCGATTAAAAAATGTTAATACATCAAAACAGGTATTTTTGATGAAAATAGAAGATAAAAAACGCAGGTATTTATTACTTATTTAGATATTTACCCTTTATTTGAGATATCTTTGAAAAACAATTGTTATCGAATTGCAAACAATGCTTAAAAACAGTTTTGTTTTTCGTACGTTTGCAGTAACAAGAATTTATAATACAAGAAAATGCGAAATTTCTAAGCAAAAGTTTGCTAAAAAAGTCGCACTTGCGCATCTTTTTTAAAAATTCGCCATTTTTTGCCGGAAGGGTGGGGATCACTCCTAAATCTTTTGTTTACAAGAAAGCGCAAAAAAATTGGCGCATACTTGGTGTATAACTTACTATGGTGCTATCCACACCTCAAGAGCATTAAGCGTTCTTAACAAATGGGTTCACGAACAAAAAAATCTATGAAAAAAAACAAAAAACGGGAAAACCGGGTGCAGTTAAACCGTCATAAAAATTACCGTTGCAATCGTGCTCAAATTTTTAAGAAAAACGCTGAAAAAATGTGCTAACTGCAAAACAAGTGGCTTTCTTTTACATCTAACACTAATAAAATTTAATTTTTAAGGCCCACGTTTTTTTACGGCATTGACGACCTTAGTGATGGCGTCATTGATGACCATCACTTTTTTAGTTTTAAGTGATAGCCAAAAGTCTAAGCTACACACTGATTTAAGTATTATATTATTCGGTCCCTGAGATATAAGCTTTTAAAGTTTAGGTTGTCGCCAGCTTCGATCTTTTTTGAACAGACTATAAACACACTAGTGATGTTCCTATCCTCCAATATCATGCTCCGGCTATTAAAAGCGGAGGGAGCTCCGGAGCTGCGCCCCTTGAATAAACGATTTTGAGCGAATTTAACTTTGAAATACATTTAGAGTTACTTTAGTTTATAAACTTTAGTTTACAAAAATTTTGATTATGCAAATTATGCATTTATAAACTTTAGTTTACAAAAATTTTGACAAAATAATCAATAGCATCACTATTTTAATTATTTTATAAAATTAGTACAAAAACAGGGCGGTGCTCCGGATAGCTCCTAAAAGCGAAGCTCCGCTCTCGAGCTCCGAGGAATATCACTAAAACACATCGTAGCTAAACCGCTTATCTTTTAATTTAACATGTAAATATATCCGGCATCCAGCACGATAATCACTAAAAATCCGCACATCACGGTTATTATTTGTAAATATCGTGCTGGATGCCGGATATACTGACATGATAAGCGATTTAACTACGAGGCGTCAATAGTTTGGGGGATTTTAAAGTAATAAAAAGACGAATGAAATTTTATTTTAGAAATATAATAAAACCACAAATAATTATGCCCAAACATAACAATAATACACATAAACAAAAGACATACAAAAACGTGTAAAACTGCAATTACTTATATGCTTAGAAATAAGAATTATGTAAACAATAAACAAGAATTATGTTTTCAAGTCAATAGAAAAATAACACTGTCAGTCAATTGATATGAAAGATTTTAATTTGCATCTGCCCATTGTGATTGCACATCATTTTGACAAATAAAAGAGATAAATAAACCAACAGGAATTTTGATAAAGAAAATAATTCTAAAATTATACATATTGGTGGGCAGGCTTCCACATCATGGAATAAAAAGTATACCTATACGTATATCTGATAACAAAGTACAAAAAATTGGCGAGCGTCTTCAAAAATCTCGTGTTTTGCATTTTTAGTACCTAGTGCTCTGTCTTTAATAATTTGATAAATTGTTTTTGAAGCTGCTAAAAACGGGATTTATAATAACAAATTATAAATTATTAGGTAACTGAGCAAATTATGAAATAAAGAATGAATAATAAGATCGTAATAATTATGCCTAACAAAATTTTTAAAATACAATAACAAGAAATATAAAACAAAACAAACAAAGTAAAAACAAAAAAAATAAATGCTGCTTGCTTGCGTGCTTAATATTTAAACAAACTAAACAGCTAATCATTCGATTGTTCTAAGAACGAAATAGCTATTTTCCGGAAGAAATAACCTGAGTTTACCGGACTACCGAAACACAACAACTGCCGGTTTTTTGGTGTAAATAATAAACATAAATGTAAATATAAAAAAGTATCTTTGAATAGCCTAGGACTATTATTCTCGCTTCGTTTTTCTAAGTCAAGTTCCTTACTGGTTTTCATCGCTCAAAATTCATATTAAGATGCCTTTAAACAAATTATTAATTGGGCGTCTTGACAGCACAGTCACTGTTTCAGTTGAAATACAGCCATTCCCCTGTTGTGAATTGATTTGAAATTTAAAATTCCTATTTAATTTCAAAAGTCTACCTTCTCACCGCGATTAACAGGATACTCGCCGGTCAAACAAGCCGTGCAGTGACCTAAATCAAACAAGAGTTCTCGAACAATTTAAAAACAAATTTAATCATAAATAAGCACAAAAAAGAGGACCAGAACTTAAATTGTAAATCTCGTCAGTGGCCCAAAAATACCACTTTTACGTTTTTGTACGTTGTAAAAATGACAAAAGACCAGAGACCAAGGCGGGGTTAAACCCTCCTCATGCCGACCTATACACGTTTAACATAATTATTATGACTATCAATCATAAACAAAAAAAAAACAGTGAATAAAATTTTCGTTTTTACAAGAATATATTATTTGCAACATTCGTAAATTAAAGGTTGCCATCATCAAGTATTTCTAGAAGTTATTCAGTAACGCCGGGTTTTTAATCGATTAGCGCAATAAATAACATGAAAAAGGGCTGAAAAGCCCGTAAATTATACTTACCATATCCCGGTGTGTTGATTTCTTGAGATACCGCCCTGCGGAGTCCTTGGACGGAGAGGTAGCGTACGGAATCGGCGTTGAATTCCCTAGCCAGCTCCTCGGGGTCGAAGCGGTTAGCGATGAGTTCCTGGAAGCTGGGGATGTTGATACCCATGTAGCACGGATGCTTAATGGGCGGGGACGCCACTCGGATATGAACCTATAACACAGAGGATTTTATTTTATATGCGAACAATAATGTTTTTGATGAATAGCGCAGATCTTTTATACCTCTCCGAATGTCTATATTCTTAGCAAAGATATTAGCAGTTAATAGACTAGTTCGGAATAAGGGTTTTTTGGTGTTCGGAAGAGGGTACAATAACCACTAGCGCCAGTAATATGTAGAGGGAAAATTGAGAAACAGCGAGCGACTAGTACATTTTACGGTTTAAAATATTTCAAATATTTATTGGTTCAAAATCTCGACCCCTTCTCTTTAAAATTTCTTAAATACTTTTTAAATATTGCAAAAACAGTTTTTGGGGATTTTTAGTTTTTTGCCGCTTTGTAGGGACGGCGCTTCTGGCGCGCTTGATTACCAGTTTTTTAATGTTTCAATTACAGAAAATGCTTAATTTAAAAGTTTGAATGGGGTTTTTAAAATTAATTTTTAAATTTTGAATAGTTTTACAAACAAAACAATAAAAAAACCTATGTAGGTTTAAAATTAGTTTAAAAGCACAAATTTCATCTTTATTTTTACTAATTCGAAATCACTGTTCAGGAAAATACTATTTTAGTGGTGATTTCAAACTATTGTGACGTTTAATTAAAAAACAAAAATTTATTTAGCACAAACTGATATATTACAGCACTTCAACGTAGTGAAACATATCATCGTCTAGCAATTTTTATGAAGTATAGGTTTAAACTTAAGAAACTAAGAAAGTTAAGATTCTTTCAAATTTTATTTTTTTCTTTTTGTACCCTCCTTCGTACAGTAAAAGACGCTTATTCCGAACTAGTCTATAGCATTACATTTCATTTATGATGTTCTAAAAAACAATTGATTATTAACTACAAAAAATTCAAAAATCGAAAATGTCTTCTCGGTTGGACACGGATTAATATAGACGAATCACAATCTATGTAAATTGCAAAGTTAGCATTTTTATACAAAAAAAACAGGATGGTACATCAAAAACGCGTTAATTTTAACACCAAACATACTAAGTTTTACCAATTTTTTTCACAATAAAAATATTTAATTAATAGAGATGAATTAAGTTTGATTAAGATGGCATATAAATAGGTCGTTCATTCAATGTATCTGAAGGGTGCTTTAAATTTCTTTTTATTCAATTGAAAAAAAATCAACAACATTTTAACCTTTATAACAGGTAAGCGCGGTAAACTCTGAATACTTGCGCTCATAAAAATTTCCAACATTCTAATAATATAAAAACATCTCACAATCTTAAATAGAATATAAAATAGTTTGCGATGTTTCTAAAATGTTTTAGTTCTTTATCAGCTGTTAGAAAAGGGCTCCAACAAAATATTTTATGTGCCGTTCCAATAAAAATATAAATTGACAGAAAAATTTAATACTATACTAAACAAAGTCAGTATAATTTTTTTTAAAGATTTTTATTATATTGAATTATTTGAAAATGGCGCTTACACCGCCTAACATTTTTTTTAATTTTATGTAGAATACTGAATACTTTTCGAAAATTAAACTTTATAATATTAAGCGACGCTTTATAACAATATTTTAGTGAATTTATCTATTGTGTTTTATACCATCAACACCTTGTTGACTTTATTTCATTAATTAGCGTAGTATTTCTGAAACGTAAGCAACGGGATTATTGGAACCCTGCTTTTTTTACTGGCGCCATAGTCCATGATTAGTTTAACAATTCATCCGCTAGAACCTTACCGAATGAGTTGATTTTACTTTTAAGCTGTTATTATTTGGCGCTTTATTTCTGATACATTAACAAACCATAAGTCATAATATTACTAATCTAATTTCAACACTAATCATTAGTGTTTACCTCAGTGGCGCCGTAGTCCTTGAGAAGTTTGACAATGGCGGGCATGGTATTTCCGCGCACAATGGAGTCGTCCACCAACACCACCCTCTTTCCCTTGAACTTCTGGTAGATCGGCCCGAATTTATTCACCACCGCCGCCTGTCTCATTTTCGTGTTCGGCTGAATGAAAGTGCGGCCGGCGTAGGAGTTTTTATCCAATACCTCTTCGTACTTTATACCAGTCTAAATTATTTAAGGATTTTAAAGCCAAACAACCGAGTACTTATTGAAACCAACTAGTTTATGTTTCATCGAATCTACAAGTCTATTAATTTCTTAAAAGTTTGATATTTTATTTTGTATAGTTCATGTCAAGTTTAGAACTGCCTTTTAATAAAAAGCTATCTGCTTTAAATTAAATTTAGTTCATAAATAGATCATTCTGTGCAATATCAGAATACTTTTTAAAGTTTTTTTTAAGTAGACAGATTCATAAAAGAAATTCACAACTTGAACTATTGTGCTAAATATTAAAAACACGTCCAATTAGCCCCCTTAAAAATTTTAAACACTTTTTGTTTTTACCAATAAAACTATAATTGAAGTTTGTACAAATAAAGCGTACAGTCTGCTTAGAATTGTCAACTTTCATCTGAATAAGTTGACAACTTAATTTTGTTTTTGGCGCGGTAAGAGGAAAATCGCATATTTAACAATAAAATAATTTGAAAAAAATTAAATAAAAACTCTAATTTTAAAATTAAATACCTTATTTTTACAATTTAAAAAAAATGAACTACTTTGGAACCGATTTTTCGTTTCTTTAGCAAATATAAGTGATGATTTTTAAAATTTTGTTAGAAAGCGGGATTTGTCAAAAAAAAAAAAAAAAACAAACAAAAAACTTCCGTATCTTAATTATTTTTGTAAAACGTCAAAACAGAATATTTTTTGTTGGTTTTCTCATGTTCTATTTATATGAGGTACGTAAGGTAAAAAATATTCAATTATTAAAAAAAAATCAATTTAAACAACTTCATAGCGGTCATACAACTTCCTTTCTTTCATCTATGATTACTGCAGGTTGGTTTTATTTGGATACCTGGTAGACAAAAAAAAACGACTCCAGAAATTTAAAAAATTCTTTGGAAAGTTAAAAATAAAAAAAAATAAAAAAAAAAGTTAATTCTAGTAAAAATTATTTTAGTTCGAATAAAAAACGAAAAAGCATAAGTATCGGAAAATATGTCTAGTAGTGTAAAAAAGTTTGGCTTATTAATTTAACTTAACCCCATCCGTCTTGTTTGTTGGAATGTGATTGGTTGGGAGGTTACCTGGTGGGCGTATCCGATAGCTGCCGGGGTGGCGCTATTGGGTACATTGCTGACGATGTCCGCCTCTGCCGGCCACTCCCGCCCCAGCTCTTCCCCGCAGCGAGTCCGCACACTGTAAACCTGCTGACCTAAAACATTTGTCTTTTTATTCTACCTCTGATAAATTTTTTATTATTATCACAACAATAACTTAAGAATGGGTCCAACTGTACGTACACTAAAACTACAGAAAAATGTATGTTTTTGATATTTTTTAGGTGTAACATATTTTGCTAATTTCTCAGAAAACTTTGGCATAAGCTTAGTGTAGTCGGCAGTTATTTATTTATTTAGGTTTTCTAAAAAAACCGTTCAACTAAAGAGACAAACCAAAAGAAAATCCACCTTCCATCTCGCTGCTGGCCCGCGAGAAATAGACGTATTCGAATATGCAGAGGGCGGGAAGGGGCTTGTTGTGCGGTCGGCGCAGCGTGGCGCACGTCCGCAGGCCGGTGCGAGAGATTTCCAGAATTTCTCCGGGGTTGACCTCGCGGATTAATCGCGCCTGGACCGGAAATAACCCACAGGTCTCCGAAGACGCGAATAAAGCCGTCAATTCACCTGCAAAAATGATCAGATTTAGGTTAATTATCGTGCCATGGATAATTATTAATATTAATCATACTGTCAGTGGTATCCAAAAATACCACTGACAGTGGTATTTTTTGAAGCGTATTTGCGGCTTTTATCAGCTTATTAGTTGGTTTAGCATTAAACAAACAATTTTTACAAGATTAACACAAAATTAAATTAGTCTTCCTTGGCTATAAATAGGTTACATTATCTCAGCAAAAAATAGTGAGAAAGAACTGTGATATTTAAAATTTTATACATTAAGAAATAAAATACAAACCATTATTATTTCTCAGTTCTCCAACGCAGAGGGGTCGATTTCCCCACGGGTCTCGAATTGCGTATATTCTATAAATACAACAATTAATATAATATGTTAAGAACAAAAATCAATTTTTGGAGTTTTATATAAATTTACAGTGACACAAGTAGCCCGTTCAGCCATACGGCTGACAAATAATTTTTCCGGCATTTTTTATATTTATTTTACTAATTTTTTTTTCAAAATTCAACCCTTCTATGCCATTCCCGTGACTGTAAGCTTTACAATGATCCCTCAGTTAACCCGCACTCCATTTTGTCGTTGGAGGAAAGGTCTTTCCTCGTTTGGTGAAAATGTGTTGTCCAGCATAAGTTGTCCATGTTATTTTTTTTACTAATTTCAACCCCCTTTTGATGCTCCCTGAACTATATAGTTTACCCATAATATCTGATTTACCCCAATCTTTTTTGTGATTGGGGAGGAAGGTCTTTCCCTCTTTGGTAAAAATATGTTGTCCAGTATAAAGATGTCCATGTTATTTTTTTTAAAATTTCAACTCATTTATGACATTTTTCAGACAAGCGTTGCAATGATACCTCATTTAGCCCAATCCGTTTTGTGGTTGGAAAAAAGGGGCCCCCTTTTGGTCAAAATGCGTTGTCCAGCATAAAAATGTCTATGTTCATTTTTCCAAAAACATGATATTCTGGCTTTACATTGGCAATTTACTGTTACCAATAAGTTTGAACCAATTCTAAGATAAAAATTTTTTAACTTTTAAAGTCCATAGGGCCCTGTTTTTGTGAAAATGTCTTGTCCAACCAAAAGATGTCCATGCGATTTTTTTAAATTTCAACCCCTTTATGACATTTCCCTGTTTGTAAATTTTGCAACGATATGTTTTGTTTTTGTTAAAGTAGGCCAGCTACAGGATTTTAACCTTGTCTTACTGTCCAAAAAACCTAGTAAATCAACACCGTTCTCCGGTTAATGTGATGAGATTTTGTTTAGTTAACTATAATGCATAACTGAACAGAAGAACATTTGATCACTATAACTTTTTGGCTGAAAGCCCCACCCACTTAGTGGGATTTGTGAGAGGTTTTAGTAATGTAGTATACTTATAAAAGCGATTTTTTTTTATTATAACAACGAGGTGGGGGACCGGGAAAGAAGCCGAGTAGATTTGTTGAACCTGTGTAAGTGAAAAAAAAAAGAACAAAAAACAAGCTAACGAATGGACTGTGAAATAAATGGTAGAAAGAGTTGTATAATAACTGGTACTAAGGATTAAAATGACTGCGATGACATGGCTAATAAACATTTATATAATGGTTAAATTGTGAATTTAAGGTTTTATGGATATATTTTACCCTTGTAATACATTGTAGTAGGTATAAAACTATATGCATACAGCGAGACCCCTTGGGAATATTAATGGAGCGAAAGAAGATTTTGGCGAACTACACAAGTAACTGAATTAAATCAGGAGGGAGCTATTTACTTGCAAATAAATTTAAGCTCAACTCTTATTTAGCCCAATTTTTTTTTGGTTGGGGAGGACGGTCGTTCCCCTTTTTAGTGAAGAAACGTTGTCCAGTATTAAGATGTCAATGTTAATCTTACCAAAAAACAGACTTGTGCACGGTCTGGAAATGCCCCCCCGTTTTATTAGAGGATTTGCCCCCCTGCCAAAAAATGAAAAAGTACCCTAAAATTATGACGCCATTTTTGACCTATGATGACGCCATCATCGCAATTTTTTTGCAGTTTTTAGCCTATTTCAATGTATTTTAAACCATTTCAGACCTTTTTTTTACCTTATTTTCGCTTGAAAATGTGTTGTCCGGGCTAAAAAATGTCCATGCAAAATTTTGCTAAATTTGAACCCTTTATGACATTCCCCGGACTGTAAGCTTTGCAATGACATCTCATTTAGCCCAATCCCATTTGTGGTTGGGGAGTACGGTAATTCCCTTCTTTAGTAAAAAAAAACGTTGTTCAGTATAAAGATGTCCATGTTCGTTTTTTCCAAAAAACATGATATTCTGGGTTTACATTGACAAATTACTCTAACCAATAAGTTTAAGCCAATTTCTAGACAAAAAATTTTTTAACTTCCAAGATCCATAGGGTGAAGATCCCTTTGGTGAAAAAGCGTTGTCCAGTATAAAGATGTCTATGTAATTTGTTTTAAATATTCAACTCTCTTACGACATTCCCTAGGGTATAAGCTTTTCAATGATACCTCATTCATCTTAATCCGTTGGGTGGTTAGGGACACACACACACACACACACACACACACACACACACACACACACACACACACACACACACACACACACACACACACACACACACACACACACACACACACACACACACACACACACACACACACACACACACACACACAGGCACACAGGCACACACACACACACAGGCACACACACACAACACACAGGCACACACACAGGCACACACACACACACACACACACACACACACACACACACACACACACACACACACACACACACACACACACACACACACACACACACACACACACACACACACACACACACACACACACACACACACACACACACACACACACACACACACACACACACACACACACACACACACACACACACACACACACACACACACACACACACACACACACACACACACACACACACACACACACACACACACACACGCACGCACGCACGAACACAAGCAACGCACACACACACATACACACAGACATCACGTCTATTTATATACAGATTCAGGAATAAGAGCGTAAAAAACCAAGGTCATATTTTTAAAACAGAATTAGTAAATAATAAAAATGTCTTAAAATTATCAACGGCCATTTAACGAACGTGCCTTATCTTGCCGACTTTTGAATCCGATTATACTAATTCCAGGCCGCATTGCACTCAAAAATACACTCTTCCTTGAGAACGGATTTTGGCATGTTTTATTTTAATCCATATCCAATTATCTGCAATTAAAAGTTAGAAGTCAGGGTAATAGTACTGTAGAAAGAGTCTGTCGCTTGCCTCTTAGGAGCTAATAGAATTTAATCGAGCTAATTAAAAGAAATTAGAGGAAAAATTCTTTTTTCTCAAAGTCTCTCACCTATTCTTGGTCATTACAAGTAGGGAGTAGGAGAGTGTGAGTTGCTGCATTGTGCTGAGCAGAGCGTCCGCCAAATCTCCGCCGCAGTGGGCTTCGTCCTCGTTTTCGCACACGTTCCAACTCTGCCTGCCCCCTTCCGGCTCCGGCTGAGACAGGCGCCGGGCGTACACCGTCCGCCTACCCCCACTCGCCAGCTCCTCCTCGGACGCGCGTCCCTTATAGTTCTCGGCCCCGCTTAGTGTCCCATTCCGGTGGGGTTCCGCGCCGTTTGTGCAGTGCGCGATACCGTTTTGGTCGCAGGTCACGTTTTTATCGCACAATATGGTTTCCGCCCCATTTCGAAAATCGCGGAGACCGTTTGCAGCGTCGGCGCTGTTTTCCCCTTCGTCCCGAATGGCGGAGTCGAGTCGGCGACTGTGGAGTTTTGCCACGGTGTCGCAAATCAGAACCGCTATCAACTCGCTGTCCGAATCGTTTCGCAATTGAATACCCCGATGCTTTATCTGAACAAATATTTTTTATTTATCGTCATCAAAACTTTTTAAATGACTGTGTATGTTTTTATTATTGTATTGTGTAATTAAACAAGTAATTAAATTTGAAAATTTTGAACAGTCCAAATTATGAAAGTCTTTTTTAGTTTATATCGCTTTTTTTGCGTGGAATGCGCTTTTGCTGGTTTTTTCTTGAAGAAGGAGTTAAAATTTTAAGGGTGATAGGAGGTGGAACTCTTTTCAAAATTTTTTGCATTTCTCGTTTAAAACCAGTAAAAAAAGGACCACAACCAATACTTGTATATCCGAAGACAATTTTCGAAATTTTACTTTGTTCAATTTAACAGGTTAATTCCGGCTCAAACTTTCTCGTTCTACGCTATAGAATATCCTTTCGATTCCACAGTTGTATCACGCTTGTGAAGACAAGACAAAAATAATTATGTGTGATAATGATAATTTTTTGCAAAAAATTAAGATTTTAAACCGCTTTTGTAAGTGAGCTTATTATTACTAATTAAACGTTGCTATTAAAAACTAATGGGTTTGAACTCAGACAGTATAATTTAAGTTTCTATACACTTAATAATTCGAAATTTAAACAGGGCCAGTCGTAAAAAATCAAGTTAACAAAAAACACCCTTCAAATAAAAAACAAATAACAAAGTCACGCACTTCCCTTCGTTTCTTGAGTGCGTTGACCAGTTCCCCGTTGTGGGCGACAGCGACCCAGCCGCAGAGCGTCTCCAGATCAATGGGTTGGATGCTACTGGTGGAGCCTTTGGCACCGGAAGTAGAATAACGGTTGTGACCGATGCACAGGTTGCAGTCTAAATTCTCATGGTATTACTATTATTTTACAGGGTCAATATCAATTTTCATTTTATTAAAATAATGCTACTGATAAAAAAGGCCTTACCTTTTTAATGAATAAAATTATGTTTGACATAGTGAACCTAAACGTAAAAATGACGTTAGCCAGGATTTTTAGCAGAGCCTAAGCTATCTCAACTCGAAAAAAGGTTGGTCTGATTTTTGTTTGTTTGTCCCTCTGACTTCACCCTTGGCCAGGGGCGTAGCCAGAATTTCGGAAAGGGGGGGTTGTACTCCATACAAATTTTTGGAAAGGAGAGGGGTTGTACTCCAAATTTTCAAATACCGTAAGACATTAAAAAAGGGTAAAATTTTTTTTAGTGATTTTAAGCGATTTTTTTGCTGTTACTTGCGTTGTTTTTTAAAGTTAAACTTGAAAAATTTTAGGTTTAAAAAAGTACAACATTAAAAATCTTAAAAATTAAAAAAATTTCAAAAATTGTCTTTGAAATTCATTAGAAACATCACTAGAAACAATCATAAAAGTTTTAAAAAGCTATATAAATGTCGACCGCTGAGCGGAGCGAAGCGCGAGAAAATTTTTTAAAATTGTTCTCTTACAACCCCCAAATTTTTACTTCCGCCAGCCCAAGCAGGGGGGGGGGTTAAAACCTCCATAATACCCCTGGCTACGCCTTTGCCTTAGGCCACGCTACAAATATGCAGAAAAATTAGCTGGAAAGCGCGGGGAGGGTAAAAAGGTGTTCGTTGTAGCATTCTAATCGGATTGGGTTGAGTTGGATCTCAAAAGAGAAATTTAGTAGCTTCCTCTACTGCAAATCGTCTTCAGGTGGCCTAAGCTAAGAAGGCCCAGGAATTCTGCCGTCTTGATGGAACGTTTCCAAAGATCCTCCAGTGTAAGGCTAGTTGGCTTGGCTGGACAGTTAAAAAGATGGTTAGTTAGTAGGGATGGGCGAAACTTTGGAACCCCTGAAACCGGAACGGGAATTGAGTTTTTCCAAAAATACAAACAAGGAACCGAAACTAGAATTCCAATTTTTCCCCGAACATCCCGAACCGGAACTGCCTATTAAACTGCGAAACCCTCAGAACACAAGAACCAGAACTGGAATTGAGATTTTCCAAATCCGGAATAGGAACCAGAATTCCAAATTTCGCCCAGAACATCTGGAATCGGAACTGCCTATTAAACTGCGAAACCCTTGGAGCACAAGAACCAGAACCAGAATTGAGATTTTCTAAAAATCCGGAACAGGAACTGGAATTCGAATTAGTGTCATCCGGAACCCAAAACAACACTAGCCCAGCCAATCATTGGCTAGTGTTGTACAAATTGGAGTTGCACCGAGGACAGACATAGAGAATACTGCTGTTGATCCTACTTAGGTAAGACATCAACAGTCTGCAATAACCGGATCATAACTGTGCCAAAGTAGTCTTGCATACTCTTGGAAGAGTCAATTCTGAATAGTCCACTTCAGGGGGGCGACCATACATGAGCATGGACCGGCAAGCTAGGAAGGAGGCTACCCCGGGTAAATGGCCCCTTGAAACCTAGAAGGGGGTCCAGAGAGGGGGGGGTCCGTACCCCTCCTAGCTTTTTAAAGGGTCCGACCGGGGGTAGACCAGTTTGAAATCTGGAGTGAGGTAAGAGGGGGTTCGGTTTTCAAACAATGTCACATTAAATCATTTATTTAAGTTTTTTAGCACTAATATAGAATCATGGGTGACGCAGGAGCTCCACGGGGCGATTTGGCCCCGCAGCGCCGCGCCAACCATTATTAGAGACCGTGGGTAAATTTTGAAATTCAGAAACTTCTTCTTCTTCTTATTATTATTCCAACTCTCAATCCTTAAAAGCAATATTCTTCATTTGTTACTGATTGATCAAAAATAAACATGGGCTCATTAGAAAGAAGAAATAATTACGCAACTTTCTTACGAAGGACTTTTTTCAGTTAGGTCCTTGTTATCGATTTATTGATCAAATAAAAAAATTGAAAAAATAGACAAATAAATAAAAACTCCCAACCGCACAACAACACCCTTTTGGCAACAATAAGGATTGTACAGAGCAGACAACGAACAGCCCCTTATAGAAACCGCACAAAAAAGCGTAAGATGGTGCTTGGTTTTAATTGGTGGCGGAAACCGAACCAGTTCCCAGCGCCATCTACTTCAACGAACCGCGCGGAAAACGGCGAAAAAAACAAAGTACTTTTTTAATTCTTGCATTACTGATGACGAAATTAATTCAAAATTTTATTAAAAAAATAATAAGCATCGGTGGCGCTGGAACGCCACGCGGTGGTTTAGCCCCACAGGACCGTGCACACTATATTTAGAGAACTTTGGGAAAATCTTTTGTAATTTATGTTCATCTTCTTCTATTTATTATTATAACTAACGCTTATTATCTTAAAATCAATATAGTTTCATCGTTCACAAACATAGGTGTTTTTTTTTTTTTGGGGGGGGGGGAAACAGAGGGGTGCACTCCCCCCCTAGAGCCAAAATTTTGGACCCCCCCCTAGAAAAAATTTAGGGGGCCCCCCTCCCCCCAAAGCTCGAGAGCGGTCCGGCGTGACCCCCCCTAGCGAGGCTGACCCCCCTCCCGACCGATTTGGAAGTATATTTTTTTATTTACTGTCAAAAACACGGGTTTTTAGTTAAAAACAGTGTTTAAATACACTTTTTAGGCCTAAATAGGCTGTTTTAATACATAAAATTCAATATTAGACCTAAAAACACTTAAATTATTGAGTTAAAAAAATTTTGCTAAAAAATTGGACCCCCCTGACCCCCCCTAAATTTGAAATCTCGCACCCGGGGTCGACCCCCCCCCCCTAAAAAGCCAGGGGGGTCCGGACCCCCCTGGACCTCCTCCCCTAAAAAATTTTGACCTTCCACCCGGGGGTGGACCCCCCCTAGCGGACCCGACCAAAAACACCTATGTTCACAAACCGATTTAACCCTGCGGTACCGCACCTACAAAAATCAGACAGTCTGGATAAAATTTGTAATTTATGTTCATCATCTTCTTCTTCTATTTTTTTAATTCCAAAAAAATAATTGCAATTATCGGTGGCGCGGGAGCGCCCACCGCGATTTAGCCCAAACGGCACTGCGACAACTATAACTAGAGCAACTGGTAAATTTATTAATTTATGTTTATCATATTTTTCTTCTTATTATTATTTATATTTAAAAAAAGACAATTCCAATCATCGGTGGTGCAGGGGTGCCACACTGAAATTTAGCCCACGGCACTGCGCCAACTATACTTAGAGAACGTGGGTAAATTTTGTAATTCAAGTTTATCCTCTTTTTCTTATTATTATTTTGTTTTAAAAATTATAATTAAATCATTGGCGCACGCCATAGCGCCAACTATATTTTAGAGAGCGTAGGTAAACTTTGTCTGGAGCGCCACTGCACCGCACTAACTATAATTAAACAACACGCGTAAATTTTGTAATTTAAATTCATCTTCTTCTTCTTCTTATTATTTTTTATTTTTATTATAAACAAATTATCGGTGGCGCGGGAGCGCCACATGGAGACTAAGCCCCACGGCACCGCGCAAACTATAATAAGAACGTGGGTAAATTTAGAATTATGTTCTTCTTCTCTTTATTATTAATACATTATTTTTCAAACGCTTATATCCATACATGGGCAAGTTGGTCCGGAGTGGGGGGGTTAAACCCCAAATTAGGGGGGGGGGGGTTAAAATCCGAGAAACGCAAAATACCCATATCGTTTTTTTTTCTGGAGTGCATTTTACCCATATCGTTTTTCGATTTTGAAGGAAAAATAGGTAAAAAACGCTAATTTTAGGTCAAAAAGCCCTTTTTATTGCATTTTTGAGCTTTTTACTGTTTAAAACATTCATTTTGACCTCAAAACTTAAGTTTGGAGGCAGTTAGAAGTCATTTTAAAGACATTTTTTTTCTTCATTTTTCCAAAATTGGGGGGTTAACGTTTACTACCCCCACTTCTGAGTGGGGGGGGGGGGTTAAACCCCCCTTTCTCAGAATTTGGGGGGGGGTTAACCCAACCCCCCCCCCCCCCCCCGTGCCCATGTATGCTTATATCTTAAAACCAGTATTCCTCCCTCGTTACTGATTGATCAAAAAAACATGGGTGCTTTGGAAATCGTAGAAAAATGCGCAATAATTCTTAGAAACTGCTTTTTATCGATAAATAATAATATGTTTTATTGATAATATTAAAACTGTTAAAAAAGTATATCTCGGCAACGGAATGATTATAAACATAATGTCTTTGCGCAGCTAAAACTATAGTTTATTAGGCTATTTTTTAATTTAATTCAAAAAAAGTGGTAGACTAGCCTTAAAAAATGCTTTAAGAATAGAGCAAGAAAAAGGGGCGATTTTTCCCCAGGCGTATGTTTAGACAAAAAAGAAGTGGACTAGTCTGAGAGGGACATAATGTAGACTATAGGAAATTTGCATTTGGTTTGGGCACCTGCTCATTCAATAAAAATTTCTACCATATGATAATGATTTGTTTATACATTGATCTAAACACACAGAACTGTTGCTTTTTTTAGTCTGATCAAATGTCAATTGAAAAAATCATACTCACAGCATTCTTTGACAAGCGCGAAATCGCCACTTTTTCAAATTTATAGTTGTTTGTTACACATACAAATATAGGCTTCTAATTGAAAAAGTGGCGATTTCGCGCTTGTCAAAGATTGCTGTGAGTATGATTTTTTCAATTGACAGACATTTCATCAGACTAAAAAAAATGCAACAGTGCTGTGTGATTAGATCAACGTATAAACAAATCATTATCATATGGTAGAAATTTTTATTCAATGAGCAGCTGCCCAAACCAAATGCAAATTTCCTATAGTCCACATAATGCCCATCTCAGACTAGCCCACAGCTTTTCTGTCTAAACATACGCTCGGAGAAAAATCGTCCCTTTTTTCTGCTCTATTTTAAGAGCATTTTTCAAGACTAGGTTTATATACTAAAATAAGCTATTTATGTATAAAAGAGTACAAAAGTACTGTTTTTAACTAAAAGACCGTGTTTGTGACGGTAAATTTTGACCACAATTCATACCCCAAATTTGACTCGAAAAGGAGAAAGGGAGGGTCAATTTAGAATTTCAGAGGGGTGTAGGGTGTCAAACTTTAAAAATTTTGGGGAAACGGAGGGCCTAGATTTTTTTCTAGGGGTATCCAAAATTTCGAGGCTAGGTGGGGCGGAGGGGGGGGGGTGGACCCCACCCTATCCTCCCCCCTCTATGCTCATGTATGGGGGCGACGTGATGTCCAACCACCGGTTGTAAACAGGTCCAGGTTGTGAACAGTGTCTTTAGCCTTCTTGATAGATTTAGCATTGGTAGGGCGAGGGCCAATGATAAGATTTTCGACAGAAGACCGGTAACAAGAGATAAGATCCTTTTTTTTGTTCCTTGAAGCTGCTACTTTTTGTAGGTGTTTATGATCAGCGTGACTTGTGTCAAAACAATTTAATAGATATTGTTTTGAAATCATAGACGCATGCTCTTTCATCTTTAATATTTTTGTTTCTTGGTACATGGTGTCTATAAATGATATTTTATGGCAACTAGTGATGACACATAGAGCTTCGTTTTGTGCCAAAAAAGGTTAGTTACAAACAGTTTCAATGTGAGAGTCAAACAGGAACAAAGACGAAAATTTTCGGGGAAAAAGCCTAACATATTAACTTCAACCTCTTCTCCGACTACTTTTAAAACAATTAAACAAACAAAATGCATTAATTATATACCTTTAAATGTAGAAATGACCTCCGTGGTGAAGACGTCTTTGGCCAGACCTTTCCCTTTTGCGCCAACGAAATAGTCGGATCCGTCAGAACCCATCATACCCGAGCTCTCGTTCCCTCTAAAATCATCTTCAGTGTTATTATAGGTAAAAAAAGGAAAGGTTGACGTTTTTATAACCAGTCTAACTGGAGATAGCGATTAATATTTGCAACGAAAAACAAACAAAATAAGAACCGCAACACTGCAAAGCGATTCATTTTCAAAACTTTTAATTCTTTTATGAGTTTGTGTAAAACCTTTTGAAAATAATTTATAAAACAAAAAAATACTTACCATTGCACGTTTAAAAAAAGAGTTTTTTGATAATTATTATTTACCTGTGTTGCAGACTATTAAGACCGCACAGAACAGCATCGGCAACATTGAATTTGCTACTTTCCGATATTCCCTCAGCTAAAATGCAGCCGAAAATACCACACGAGTCCTTTAGTCCTTCAAGGGACATTTTATTATGCTAAACAACGAGGAGTTTATATATTTATTAAAAATAATAATATATCACGTCGCCATATGCAGACCTGTGCACGGTCTGGAAATGCCCCCCCCCGTTTTATTGGAGGATTTGCCCCCCCCCCGCCAAAAAATGAAAAAGTACCCTAAAATTATGACACCATTTTTGACCTATGATGACGCCAGCTCGCGAATTTTCTGCAGTTTTTAGCCTATTTCAATGTATTTTAAGCCATTTTAGACCTATTTTTACCTTATTTTCGCTTTTTTGTTCCTTTTTTCCCTTTTCCCTTCTTTTTTTCTCCTTTTTTCTTTCCCCCTGCTTGCCCCCCCCCCCCGTTTCAAAAAAGTTGCCCTCCCGTGCCCCCCCCCCCAATTTTAAATTGCCCACCGTTTGAACCTCGGGGGGGGGGGGGCAGTGCACACGTCTGCCATGCCACATGTGTAAGTAATTTAGGAAAATCTTTCAAAAATCTATTGTTAGATTTTATTTTGATAGGACATCTTTTTAAGGATCAGTATAATATTTTTAGTAGTGTTGTGATAACTACTTAAGTAGTTAACTACTTAACTACCATGGTTTTGTCTAACTACTTAACTACCTACTTTCTTTTTCAAAAGTAGTTAACTACCTACTTAACGACCTACTTTCAAAAAATAAAGTAGTTAATACAAGTAGTTAACAAAGTAGTTAAAAAATTGGCAGAAAGTAGTTAGCAAAGTAGACAGAAAGTAGTTAGTGAAGTAAGCAGTTATGTATTTAGTGTTTTTACACAAACAATCAATATCTGCAGGGCGATATTACATAAAACTCACAGCTGTTTGAAACAAAATGTGACAACGTGTATTGAACAGTAATTTGCACGCACTGCGAGCATAGGTGTCCGACCAGCCTGGACTGCCCGGACCGGCCCCCCCCCTGAGGGCCGGTCCAGGGTACCCCTCCGGGCGAGGGGACCCATTTTGGACCCGCCCTCCCCGGGGGGGGCCGGAAATCCGGGCAGTCCAGGCTGGTCGGACACCTATGCTCGCAGTGCGTCAAATTACTGTTCAATACACGTTGTCACATTTTGTTTCAAACAGCTGTGAGTTTTATGTAATATCGGCCTGCAGATAATAGTTGTTTGTGTAAAAAACCTAGATACATAATTTCTTTCTTCACTAACTACTTTCTGTCTACTTTGCTAACTACCAAAATTCAATTTTTTAACTACTTTGTTAACTACTTGTATTAACTATTTTATTTTTTTGAAAGTAGGTCGTTAACGTAGTCAGCTAACTACTTTTGAAAAAGAAAGTAGGTAGTTAAGTAGTTAGACAAAACCATGGTAGCTTTGGAGTTAACTATTTAATATTTCCTCACAACACTACTAAAAATATTATACTGATCCTTAAAAAGATGTCCCTTATCAAAATAAAATCTAACAATAGATTTTTGAAAGATTTTCCTAAACTGACGGGACATATCACATAGCAGAAAGTATGCACTGCCCCCCCCCCCGAGGTTAAAAGCGGGGTGAGGGGGGGGTGGGGGGGGCACGGGAAGGATTTTTTTTGAAACGGGGGGGGGGGGCAAGCAGGGGGGAAAAAGAGAAAAAAGAAAAGAGAAAAAAGGGAGAAGGGAAAAGAGGAACAAGAAGAGCAAAAAGTAATTTAAAAATAAGTCTAAAATGGCTTAAAACTACATTGAAATAGGCTAAAAAACTGCAGAAATTGCGCAATAATGACCTTCATCATAGGTCAAAAATGGTGTCATAACATTTAGGGTACTTTTTTTTAAATTTTTTTGTGGGCGGGGGGGTACCTCTTCCAATAAAACAGAGGAAAAGTCCAGAACTATGGGGAGGGGGAAAAAAAAAAAAAAAAAAAAAAAAAAAAATAAATAAATATATAGAACTCCTCGTTGTTTAGCGAAGTAAAAAGGCCCTTGGAAGAAAAGCTAAAGGACTCATCGTGGTATTTTCGGCTGCGTTTTAGCTGAGGAAATATCGGAAAGTCGCGACCTTAATAAAAAAAAAAAAAAAAAAAAAAAAAAAAAAAAAAAAAGAGTCTGCAAGCACAAAAGGTAAATAATAATTATCAAAAATCTCTTTTTTTAAACGTGCAATGGTAAGTATTTTTTTTGTTTTATAAGTTATTTTTGAAAGGTTTTACACAAACTTTCATAAAAGATTTAAAAGTTTTGAAAAGTACTAAGTATACAGAAAAAAGGTTCTTATTTTGTTTGTTTTTTCGTTGCAAAATATTTAATCGCTATCTACAGTTCAACTGGTCTAGAAAACGTCAACCTATTTTTACCTATAATAACACTGAAGATAATTTAAAGGAACAAAAAACTAAAGGGTATGATAGGCTCTGACGGGATCCGACTATTTCAGTTGGCGCAAAAAGGTCTGGCCAAAAAAAGCAAAGGTCATTTCTAAAGGTATATAATTAATGCATTTTGTTTGTTTAATTGTTTTAAAAGTAGGTCGGAAAGAAGAGGGTTGAAGTTAATATGTTAGGCTTTTTCCCCGAAAAATTTCAGTACTTGTTCCTGTTTTTTGACTCTCACATTGAAACTGTTTGGTTTTACTTTTTTAAACGAAGCTCTATGTGTCATCACTAGTTGCCAAAAATATCATTTATAAAGACACCATGTACCAAGAAACAAAAAAAAAATATTAAAGATGAAAGAGCATGCGTATGATTTCAAAACAATAATATCCTAAATTGTTTTGACGCGGTCTCACGCTGATCAACGCCTACAAAATCACACTTCAAGGAACAAAAAAAGGACCTATCTCTTGTTACCGGTCTCGTGTCGAAAATCTCATCATTCGTTCACCTTCAATCTCAATCTATCAGAAGGCAGAGGGGCGCAGCGCAACCTGGACCCGACACGGTGGTTGGACATCACGTCGCCCCATACATGAGCATAGAGGGGAAGGATAATTCGGTCCGCCCCCCCCCCTCCGCCCCACCCTAGCCTCGATTTTTTGGATACCCCTCAAAACTAAAGCTGACGCCTCCCTCTGAAATTCTAGGGTGACCCTACTTTTTTCGAGTCAAATTTGGGGTATGAATTGTGATTAAAATTTACCGTCGCACGCGGTCTTTTAGTTAAAAACAGTACTTTTGTACTCTTTTTTATACATAAATAGCTTATTTTTAGTATGAACCCTTCATCTTGAAAAATGCTCTTAAAAATGGGGAGCGGAAAAAAAAAGGGACGATTTTTCTCCGAGCGTATGTTTCAACCAAAAGACTGTGGGCTAGTCTAAGATGGGCATTATGTGAACTATAGGAAATTTGCATTTGGTTTGGGCAGCTGCTAGTTGAAATAGAAAATTTCTACCATATGATAATGATTTGTTTATACGTTGATCTAATCACACAGCACTGTTGCATTTTTTTAGTCTGATGAAATGTATGCCAATTGGAAAAAATCATACTCACAGCAACTTTTGACAAGCGCGAAATCGCCACTTTTTCAATTAGAAGCCTATACTATGTAACCAAACAACTATAAAATTGAAAATAGCAGTTTGGCGTTTTGTTAAAAGAAAATATATAATAATTTTTACGATAACATTTGATAGACTAAAAAGCAACAGTTATATATTTAGATCAATGTATAAACAAATCATTATAACTATGGTAGAAATTTTTATTGAATGAGCAGGTGCCATGCAAAAATTTATAGTGCATTATCTCCCTCTAAGGACTAATACATCTTTTTGCTCAAAGTTTACGCCAAAAAAAAAAATTCCTCT
>JASAMX010004533.1:0-34642 GCA_030248175.1 Microlaimidae sp. YZB2_3 | reverse complement strand
ATATCCATTTTACAAATTTTAAGTGATGTTTCTAATGAATTTCAAAGACAATATTTTAAAAGCTTACGACTGTCATCTACATATAATTATCTCTCATTTGAGCTATCAAACGTCATATTCCGTTCAGGATTACCAAAGATATAGTCCAAAATCAAAAATGCCCAATTGGGAAAAGTGTTGAAATTAAATGCACTACCCTAAATGTCGAGCGCTCAGCGAAGCGAAGCGCGAAAAAAATTTTAAAATTGTTCTCTTAGGACCATACATGGGCACGGGGGGGGGTTGGGGGGTTAACCCCCCCCCCTCCAAATTCTGAGAAGGGGGGTTTAACCCCCCCACTCAGAAGTGGGGGGGGGGGGGAGAAAAAGTTAAAAAGTTAATTTGGGGGTCCTAGTACCATAGGTGGGCAAAGCGGGGGGGGGGAACTGCCGAACCTCTTCCCCCTAAAATTTGGGGGTAGCCTGGACATCCCCTTCTAAAATTTAGGGGTCCCAGTACCATAGGTGGGCAGAGCGGGGGGAAGGGGTTGGGGGTTAAACCCTCTAAAAATCTGGAAACGAAATCTGGAAACCAAGCGAAAAGTTTCAAGAACAGTGAGAGGTTTTTACCTTCAAAAAAAAAAGAATTAATAATCCTCTGGACGGCGGGAATTTCAGAAACACCGTTAGCTGACTCAGACAATCCTTTCACGACAAAAGTTTTTCGTTTTCACGTTGCTTAAGTTTTTTGTCTACTAGCGCATTAATATCCTGCTCCGTTGAGATCTTAGGAATAGTAGACTTTCGGCGATTTAAAACTTTGAAAACATTGTCTTTTTCATGTTTGTTTTGTTAATCCGGCTGTGTATTTAGCAAAACATCAAGTTTTTCGTTTAATTCATTAAAGCGGCTTTCTGTATTGGTTCTAATTGATCGAAATTAGCTGCTAATTTTTCGAATCTTTTGGAACAGCTAAGACAAGGGATGGAGACCTTTCCGCTTATTTTTTTGAATTGGTCGACAGTCAGTGTAGTGCAACTGACGTGAAAACCGCTTTTGCAGTAATGGCAAATCGCGGACTGCTGGCGTGACGTGATATTTGATTCGCAAAAAGAGCAAATACCCTGTTTAGACGTGGTTACAGACATAATGACTGGTCAAATATTGCTGCATAAGAAAAAATGTGTAATAAACCAACGATACCAACTCTTAAACAGGAGGATGGTGCTGTAGTTTTTAATGAAAATGAAAAATGACTACTTTTTAATAAATTTTTTGTAAGTGTTTTTACCGCGGACAATAATGAAAAACCAACGCTTGCTAAAGGCTGGTTCATACTTGTGACAAAACGTCCTTTGGACAAAGTCAAAAGGACAAAAGCAGCGTTAAAACGTTTTTTGGACTTTGTCCAAAGGACAAAGTCCAAAGGACAAAATCCAAAGGACAACGTGTTCATACTTTTTGTCCTTTGGGGTAGTGCATTTAATTTCGGCACTTTTTCGTTTTTCCAATGTAACTTTTCACTGTATGGCCTGATTTTCATGTTTTATAGCTCATTTTGAAGCTTTCACAATACTGCGTTGCGTCATAAAAGTTTCACTGTACGAAAGTTGTTTTTTATTTAATTAAATCAGTTTTTAAAAAAACGGAAAATTGCCGAAATTAAATGTTTGCATTTAATTTCGGCACTTTACAAAGAATCGATTGTTTCTCAGTCAAAAAATCATCATTTTCAAAAATTTAAAAGCCTATCATTATCTCCAGACAGTTTTCTTTAATTTAAATTTCTATTTGTTGTTCAACGTGTAACTGGCAAAAAGTTACAACTAAAATGCGAAATGGTATCAAAATGAGCAAAATTTGGGAAAAAAGTGCATTTAATTTCGGCACTTTTTATAAGGACCCTTTTAATCGAGTTTAAGTGCAGTGCTATGACCCCTACACATTTAAACGTTGTCTTTTAACTATTTACAACTACAATTTAACACCCGACTACTTAATTCAACCGGTTTTTACCTACAGCAATATGTGTGCCGAAATTACACGATTTTATTTAATAACGATTGCTCACCACAGACGCAACGTAGAACCACGGGGAGTAAAAATTCTGAAAATAGACTAAATTTTACCAGGACAGTTTAATTTTTAAACCAATTTATTGTGTAATCATGAAATGCCCATGTTCTAAAAACGAGTAAGAATTTTATTTTTTTATAAATCACACAATTTCACATGAAAATATCAAAACATAACAATTAAAAAGCTCACGACTGTCATCTACATATAATTATCTCTCATTTGAGCTATCAAACGTCATATTCCGTTCAGGATTACCAAAGATATAGTCCAAAATCAAAAATGCCCAATTGGGAAAAGTGTTGAAATTAAATGCACTACCCTAAATGTCGAGCGCTCAGCGAAGCGAAGCGCGAAAAAAAATTTTAAAATTGTTCTCTTAGGACCATACATGGGCACGGGGGGGGGTGGGGGGGTTAACCCCCCCCCCCAAATTCTGAGAAGGGGGGTTTAACCCCCCCACTCAGAAGTGGGGGGAGGAGAAAAGTTAAAAAGTTAATTTGGGGGTCCCAGTACCATAGGTGGGCAAAGCGGGGAGGGGGAACTGCCGAACCTCTTCCCCCTAAAATTTGGGGGTAGCCTGGACATCCCCTTCTAAAATTTGGGGGTCCCAGTACCATAGGTGGGCAGAGCGGGGGGAAGGGGTTGGGGGTTAAACCCTCTAAAAATCTGGAAACTGCCGATGCCGAACCTCTTCCCCATGAAATTTGGGGGTAGCCTGGACATCATACATGGGCACGGGGGGGGTTAACCCCCCCAAATTCTGAGAAGTGGGGTTTAACCCCCCACTCAGAAGTGGGGGGGGAGAAAAAGTTAACCCCCCCCAATTTTGGAAAAATGAAGAAAAAAAATGTCTTTAAAATGACTTCTAACTGCCTCCAAACTTAAGTTTTGAGGTCAAAATGAATGTTTTAAGCAATAGAAAGCTCAAAAATGCAATAAAAAGGGCTTTTTGACCTAAAATTAGCGTTTTTTTACCTATTTTCCTTTCAAAATCGAAAAACGATATGGGTAAAATGCACTCCAGAAAAAAAACGATATGGGTATTTTGCGTTTCTCGGATTTTAACCCCCCCCCCTAATTTGGGGTTTAACCCCCCCCCCACTCCGGACCAACTTGCCCATGTATGCTTAGGACCCCCAAACTTTTACCTCCGCTAGGCCAAAGGGGGAGGGATTACAACCATAAGTGGGCTGGGCAGCCTCCCTGCCCCCCCCCTTTTCTTACCTATGGGAGTGGGGGTATAATTATAGGTGGGCAGCCTCCCAGATTTGGGGCGGTATACCCGACTCCCGAAATTTGGGGGGGGGGGGTTCCCAAAAATTTTTTTGGGGGTATACTCTTAATACCCCATTTTTAGCGTTTTTAGTATTAGGACCCTCCAAATTTTAGGGGGGTATCCGGGGTGCCCACCTATGGTTACAATAACTCGCATAAACCCCCCTGGCTACGCCCTTGAATTAAGGTGAAAATAGGTTGGAAGTTGCTTACAATGCTTTGAAATGGGCTAAAAACTGCAAAAATTCAGCGATGATGGCGTCATAATAGGTCAAAAATGGCGCCATGATTTTTGGATACTTTTTCAATTTAGGTGGGGAGGGCAAATCATCCAATAAAGTGAGGGGGGCATTTCCAGACCGTGCACAGGTCTGCAAAGTATTAAGGGTGTGTTGACACTTTGAATATTTATTTTTTAAGGGTTAACTCCTTAACAACTTTCCAATAACTTCAACAGAGAATCTACTACCGTACGACACGACAGCACCACACTCGAAAGAAAACAAAACTCTCAAAAGTAAACCAAAAGCAAAAAATCAGCAACCCATGGGAATTAAGAACTTCACACTTGTCTTTATTGCAATCCGAAAAAACTAATAACTTTAAAGTAAAAAAAGCTTAATGGCTATTTATTGACTTTTTTTGTTTTAGGTCGGTGAAAGAAACTTTCGTGTTTGCTGTAATCCTGAGCGTCTGCTCGGTTTTCCCAGTCGCTTTAGTGTGTCACTCGGTAGAGGATTTCGCCCGCGTGTTTTTTGACAGAGACTAGTGAGTCTTTGAAAATATTATCATCTGCACAGAAACAGTGGCCTGCCCAGGGTTTCATTTTGGCGGGGCTGTCTGGGGGGTCAAATACTAACCTTGAAGGGGGATCTGAGGGGCGGCAGCTATACATGGGCACGGGGAAGTTGGAGAGGGGTTAAGTCAACCTCTCTCCAACCCGACGGTCAACCCTGTTGACCGTCCCCCAAATTTTGAGATGGTGATGTATACCCTCACTCAGAAGGGGGGGGGGAAGAAAAGTTTAATTCCCCCAGTTTTGAAAAAATGAAGAAAAAATGTATTTGAATTGACTTCTTATTGTCTCCAAACTTAAGTTTTAAGCAATAAAAAGGGCTTTTGACTTAAAACTAGCATTTTTTTACGTATTTTTTCTTTAAAATCAAAAAAAGCGATATGGCTAAAACAGACCTGTGCACGGTCTTAAAATGCCCCCAGCTTTATTAGAGGATTTGCCCCCCCCCCCTGTTTTATTGCCCCACCCCCCCTTCGCGGAAAAATGAAAAAATACTCACAAATTATGACGCCATTTTTTACCTATTATAATGCCATTATCGCTAAATTTTTGCAGTTTTTAGTCTATTTCAATCCATTTAAGCCCTTTTAGACCTTTTTTTAACTTATTTTCACTTTTTTGTCCCTTTTTTCCTTTTTGCTTCTTTTTTTCTCCTTTTTTTCACTTTTTTTCTTTCTCACCTGCTTGCCCTCATAGATGTACACGGTCAAAAAGCTAGGGGGGGTATTTACCCTGGGTAAAGGACATTTCAAAATCTAGGGAGGGGGGTCGAACCCCTCCTAGGTTTCTAGGGAGGGGGTCGACCCGGGGTGGAAGATTTTGAAACCTAGAAGGGGGTCAGGTGGGGTCCAATTTCTGAAGCGAAATACTTTTAAACCATTAAAGGTTTAATAATAGTTTTTTTATAAGATAATTCTACATTTTATTGAATAAAAAATGAATTTGTGTTAAAAATTCACGTTTTTGGAAGAAAATTTAGTATAAAAAAAGTACTTAAAAATTTTCTCGAGGGGGAGGATCAGATTTCAAAATCTATAGGAGATTCAGGGGTAAAAAATTCGAAAATTTGGGGGAGGGGGGCCCTGGTTTTTTTCTAGGGGGGGCGCCAAAATTTCGAGGCTAGGGAGGGGGGTGAACCCCACCGAAAGCAGGGGGGCCACCCCCCCCCCCAAATTGCCCCCCCCTCCCCCCAAATTTCTAATTTTTTACCCCTACCCCCTCTAACTTTAAATCCTACCCCCCCCCCCCGCCCCTCCGAAAATTTTAGTACCTCTTTCAAATTTTCTTTCCAAAAAATAAATTTTCACTCACATATTCACCTTTTACACCCTTTTTATACATAATATGCTTTTTATTCAATAAAATTAGTATTATCCTATAAAAAGAACAATTATTAAAGTTACTTAACGGCTTTAAAACCGTTTTCTTTGACACCGACCCCACCTACCCCCCTCTAGATTTCAAAATTTCACACCTCGTCGACCCCCCCCCCAAAAAGCTAGGGGGGGGCCGCGGAAACCCTGGACCCCCCTCCTAAATTCAAAATTTGATTTACCCCGGTAACCACCCCCCCCCCCTAGCTTCCCCGACCGTGCTCACCTATGACCCCACTCTACCCCCCCCCCCTTTTTTTTTTTTTCATTTATGCTTGCCCCCCCCCCGCTTTATCCCCCCCCCCTTTCAAAAAAGTTGCTCTCTCCGTGTCCCCCCGTTTTTGAATTGCCCCTCCAATAAAACCCCAAGGGGCAGTGGCGTGCCCAGAACTTTATTTCGGGAGTGGGCGGTTTGGGGGGCATATACTAAACCTGAGGGGGGTCTGGTGGAGGTAGCTACCCAGAAACGGGGTTTTGGGGGCGATAGCCCCCCAGCGGGGTCAAGAGGTAGAGCCTCTTGTCAGGGGGTCCAGGTGGCAGAATGCCCCCGGGGGAGAAAGTTTTAAATTTAAGGCGCTAAAATACACTAGAAATTTTAATTCCAGATGATATCATATGACATACAAATATTAAGGGTTTTTTATCCCTATACATTTAAAGCATGTCTTTAAAACGTTAATAAAAGGTTAATAGTGTTTAATAGTAGTTTTATTTAACATGTATATACGTTAACCAGACCTGTACACGGTCTGGAAATGCCCCCCGTTTTATTGGAGGATTTGCCCCCCGTTTTATTGCCCCCCCGCCAAAAAATGAAAAAGTACCCTAAAATTATGACGCCATTTTTGACCTATGATTACGCCATCATCGCGAATTTTTTGCAGTTTTTAGCTTATTTCAATGTATTTTAAGCCATTTTAAACCTATTTTTACCTTATTTTCGCTTTTTTTTACTCTTTCTTCCATTTTTCCTTCTTTTTTTCTCTTTTTTCTCTTTTTTTTTCTTTCCCCCCTGTTTGCCCCCCACCCGTTTTATTGCCCCCCCCGTTTCAAAAAAGTTGCCCCCCGTGCCCCCCCATTTTGGAATTGCCCCCCCCCCGTTTTAAACCCGGGGGGCAGTGCACAGGTCTGCGTTAATTATTGAGCGGCAAAATCAATTTGAAATCAAAATACTAAGATAAATTGTCAATTTAAACTACCCGCGAAGCGGAAAAATTTGGTTTTTTGACTATTAATATGCTTTTGGACGGCATCAGGAAAGTTTCTGTATTAATATTTAAGAAAAAAAATTTTCACTCTTAAAATTCATAAAACGTAAGGGTCCACCCTTACGAAAAAAATCCTGCTTCGCCAGATTTCAGGGGGGGCGGCCGCCCCCCTTGCTCTCTCCCCCTGGGCACGCCACTGCCAGGTGGGAGGGGGCAATGCACAGGTCTGGGTAAAATATACTCCAAAAAAACATAAAACATATACATTTAAAACATGGTGTTTAAAATTAAAACATTAATAAAAAGTTAATAGTGTTTATAGTAGTTTTAATGTATAATACGAACGGCATAATCGATTTGAAATTGAAAAACTAAGATAAATTGTCAATTTAAACAACCCGCGAAGCGTTGAAAATTTGGTTTTTTGACTATTAATATGCTTTTGGAAGGCATGAGGAAAGTTTCTGTATTAACCCGTTCTTGTAATGGCCTTTACCACCGATACAACTGCGAGACCTTTGTAGGACAAAGGTGAAACCTTCGTCTCACAGTGGTGGTATTTTCGTATGACAAATGTTGTACGTAAACCTTGCCGCGGTAAGCATGACCTAGATTTCACTTCCATCATACATAATTTTTTGTGTGCGAATAGTGCGCAGTGAGCGAGCACATTGAAATGGTTAAAGCTTACGGTAGCAATATGCAAATTTTTGCAACATGAAATATTCTACTTAATACACTGTATACGCGACAAAAATGTGCATATTGCCACCGTACCGCTTTAACCATTTCAATTTGCTCGCTTACTGGGCTCTATTAGCGCAAAAAATTAAGTATGACGGAAGTATGACGTAGGTCGCACGAACGTTTCATGGTTATAACCGAGGAAAAGGCAATTACGGGAACGGGTTAATATTAAACAAACATATTTTTCTTTCCCAATATTCAAAAAAACGTAATCCCTTACAAAAAACCGGCTTTGCCGGATTTTAGGGAGAGGAGCGCCCGCCTCTCCCCTTCTCCAACACCCAATCGGGCACGCCACCGCACAGAATCACTGACACTGACGACAAATTATAGTATTTATATCTCACTAATGAAAGAGCAGAATGATATCAACTCAATGTTTTGTCAAAATGTATGTAAATAAGAGCACTGTGACAACATTCGATCAAAATTTTACATAATTCAAAGTTTGTTACATTCCTGAGTTGTTTGTACTAATTACTTTTTTGTTTTTATAGCGGTGATAACTTTGCTGAACTACTAATACATCGTCTTTCTTTGGGAAGCATAATCGGAGCGTGGCTCGGGGCTATTCCTATTCCTTTGGACTGGGATAGGCCTTGGCAGGTATGTAATAAGAATAAAGTTAAGTCTTCTTAAAGTTTAATACACTGGGTACTAAAGAATAAAAGCAAGAGCTAAATATGAAAAGTAACTTTCAAAAAAACTTTTAAATAAGTTAGCTCGGCTTTATAAAATCAAGTATAGGGGATTGGGGGCACTTAGATCCTGGAGTCCTTAGATCCTTGGCAGATGGCGTCAAAATTAAAGAGCCTAAGCCTAAGTCCAACCCTAAGCTTAAGCCTAATTGCTGAAATAGGTCGATATTCATATTTTCCAGTTTGCTTCGAAATGACGCCACTCAAAGGCAAGGATCTAAGGACTCCAGGATCTAAGCTCCCGTTACCGTATAGGGATGTGCTCAGATTTTTTGACATTTTGTCATTTTTTGACATCCGCGGATGCGGATTTGGGAAACAGAAATCCGCGGATGCAAGTGCGGATGCGGATGTCTAGGAAAATGCATTCTTACCATTATCGTTTTTAGTTACGGAGTGCATTTAACCATATCTTTTTTTTTATTTTGAAAGAAAAAAAACGTTGATTTTAGCTAAAAAGAGTTTTTATTAGATTTTTGAGCTTTTATGGCTAAAAAACTCATTTAGACATCAAAACTTTGGCTTAAAAAAAGGTTAGAAATTTATAAAAAAATAGTTATTATCTAATTTCAGAAGTAAAATTAAGCAATATACACATCTGCTGATGTGAGTTTACAAATCTGCGTGGGCGGATGTCAAAAATAGTGCGGATGTATGCGGATGTTGGGCATATCCCTAAAATCAAGTGTAGACCTTTTGCTTAAAGGTGCGGTACCGAGTCAAACTTTTTGTCTTCGATTTTGATTATTTTTTGTAAAAAACTGACCCCTGCCCTAATAGCTCACAAAAATTTTTCATCTAAATATCTCCAGTGGTTCAGGAGATATGACCTACCAGAAATGGCGTTTTTCGACAATTCTGTACTTGAAAGATTAAAATTTAAATTAGAAAATATGCACTGAAAGAAAATTTCTTTTCTCTACTTTAATGTGATATCTTGATCGTTAAGATTGGTGCAGTATTTGTCAAGTTATTACGTTTTCTGTACAAAAAAACCTGCGATTTTTTTGCTAAAAACACCAAACGACGGCAGTAATTTGATTAACTATGCTCAACATTTTGCCGTCACTTCGTATTTTTGGCAAAAAAATCGCAGGTTTGTTTTGTACGGGAAACGCAATATCTCTACAAATACTGCACCAATCCTAACGATCAAAGTATCAAATTAAAGTAGAAAGTAGAAGCTTTCTATGAGTGCACATTTTGTAATTCAAATTTTAATACCCATTGAGCAATCTTTCAAATACAGAATTGTCGAAAAACACCATTTTTAAGGGGTGATATCTCCTAAACCACTGGAGATAATATTTCCATAAAAAATTTTTGTGGGCTATTGGAAGCATGGGTAAGGTTTTCAAAAAAATAATTAAAATCGAAGGCAAAAAATTTGACTCGGTACCGCACCTTTAAAAAAAACATCTGTCATAGGCCAGCTAAATTTAGAGACTTTTATAAGGTAACGTGTGCAAACTGTCATACACAACAAAGTTTTTCACATTTTGTGTAATATTATGGATTACATAATCTACAAAGTTTTTAAAATTAGTGTGTCAGTTTTAATCATGACCGTGTTTTTTATTGCAGAAATGGCCCATTACCTGTTTGGTTCAACAATGGTACTATGTTGGTTACTGGTTGATTTGCGTATTGCTATTGTTGTTTATGATTTTTGGCTAAAACATAAGTTAGCGAATTAAAACGACTAAAACTAACAACTTGAAACAAGCTCGAAAGGGAGCATAGTCGCGTGTACTCGCAATAATTTAATTATTTTACCTTTTACAATTTAAAAAAGTATTTTTTAATTTAAAAAAGTGGTAATAAAGCTTTCAAAATGTTCTAACAATTTAAAATAAAAAAAGTGCGTTTTAACCCCTCCTGTATGTTTATAGACCGAAAAATCTTGAATAGAGGCATGTAGTAAAGTTCTAAAAAAATGTTTCTTCAAAATAATATTCCTGAAGACTAGCATTTTTTAGAATTAGAGTTACATTTCTACAATTATCGACATATTTTATTTATTCTAATATAAAGAAATTTCGCTATTTTCAAATAATTTTTTATAGGTATCCAATTTTGATTTTGGTTCCTTTAACACGTTTTGGTTTTTTAATCAAAACATACTCCCCGTATAAAAATGCTTTAATTCCTGTTCTATATGTAGAGCATTCCTTAAAAGTTATAAAAATGGATAGTGAGATTAATAAAAACAAAAGTTTATGTTTGACCCCTAGGTTATGTGAAAATACCCACAAAAATTAAGTATAATATTATGCTTTAAACTTGAATATATTTCTAATACTTACGTAAAATGTATACTACTTTTGTAAAAATTTACATTTACTTTTACTTAAACTAACGAATTTTTTATTACTTTTCCTTTTACTCGATTTTTAACCCTTTGGGATGTTTTTCGTCCAAAAACCGCTACAAATCTGCGAAAGATATATTGCGTCAGTGCTGCAGTGTGTGAAACTCTGTGGCTCTCGACGATCGTTGACTAAGATTTAACATTGAGCAGCAGTGCCGTGAAATCCTTTCTTCGGATTTGCAGCGGAATAAATACCAGCGGGTTAAATTTCACTTACTTTTACTTTTACTCTTACTCGGATTTTTCTTATACAAATACTTAAGGTAGAACTTCACAGTTTTGACCACTTGGACTACAAGGCGCATATCATTATAAATATTAATTTTCGGCCCATAAAAGTGGGTTGCTATAAAAAGTTAAGAATCTGTGCTATCCAGTGGTTATAAAAACATCACCGAAAAGTTTTTCCAGTTTACAACAGATGTCCATGGATTCTACCACTGAAAACCACAATAAGGCCTTTTAAAAAAAAATTATTCGTTATTTTTGGGCGAAATTTTATAATAAATTAGGGTAATGTAGGGGGGCAACTTTCAGAGGTGGTTTGGGTTAAAAATGATCTCAGCATTTTTTTTAAATTGCAAAAAAGTCTCTGCAATATCGCAGTTCTGAAAACAAAATAAAAAAAACCTATTTAGACTTTAAAAGGAATGAAAGTTTGCGTGGACCTTGCTTGGCACGGTGTTGGTGAAAACAGCTGCTGCAATATCGCAGTTCTGAAAACAAAATAATAAAACCTATTTAGACTTTACAAAAATATATAGTAAAAAAAATCATAAAGTCCATTTTTAATCGTTTATAATAAAAAAAATGGTAAAAGCCTATATCTAACTATTTCCAAACTTTTGTTTAAAAATAACGAATCAATTTTTTTAAATTTTCGTTTAATTTTTTTTTAATTGACGCCGAGAAATTACATTTTGAACCATTCCTTTAAAAGGTGCTTTTAATTGAAAATCCCCCGTGGACCCAGTAGCCGAGTGCTTAGTACGTCGCGCTCGGATCCTCGGATCAATGGGTTCGAGTAGTCGCTCGACCATCTTTTTAATGCCGAAAAAAATTTTTTTTTTATTTTTTAGCTTTTTAATTTAGAAAAATGTTTTATTATTTAAGATACGCTAAATAGAAAATAAAAAATAGGATATTTTTTGTAATAAACTTTATTAATGTTTTGTATTTTTGACATGTATTTTATTGATGTTATTTGATGATTGTGGACGATAACTTTTTTACAGAAAAATGAATGTCAAAAATTGAATCAGCAAGTCAAATTACGTATAGTAAGATGTAATTCAAAAAAATCTGTCAAAAACTGTGAAGTTCTACCTTAAATTAATTTTAAAAGATTTCCTATGGGCTTGTTGTAAAATGAGTCTCAGATTCTCAGTAGAAAGTTTTATAAGCCACGAACACGCTAAACGCCATTTACTTAGACGAAAAAACTTATTAAAATGAAGATATAACAAAATATTTTGGAACGGAGCTCTGGAGCTCCAAAACTCGACGTTTTGATCCATTGCAAAATTACTTTTATTATAATTTTCCTTTTACTTAAAAAATAGGTCTTCCTTTTACTTTACTTAAATATAATTTCGACCATTACTTTTATTTTTATTTTACTTAAATTAAAATATCACAAATTACTTTTACTCTTACTTTACTTAAACTAAATATTGTTAAAATTACTTTGTACTTTTTCTGAAAATAATCAAAAATTATTATTTTTTACAACCGTACTGTATACTAATTATAATAATAATTTATGTTTAAAAGAATCGAAATATTAAAATTTTTTTTTCTGCTTGGAAAAACTTTGTGTATTAAAAACTTTTTTTTCCACTTACACAGGTGCTTAAATTCTAAAATATGACTATTAATTACCTAAAAAAATAATTTACAGTAAAAAATTAGAATTTTGAAAAAAAGACCAAAATTGAAAATTCTTCTAAATTTTTAGCCTGCCCCGGCCCCGGCCCCGGCCCCGGCATCAGCAATAATTCTGCCCCGGTCGATCACTAACCGTGTTTATGGCCAAGCAGTATAAAATATTCAAAATTTGTTAGTTGCACATTATTCTGCATATGACTAAATTTAACGCATTTTTTAAATTTACAACATTTATGATTCATTATAATGATTATACTTAATTATGAAATTTATTTTGTTGTGGGAAATGTCACTGCGTGAAGTATAAGAAACATTTCTTGTATTTTAATTTGTTTAATATTTATACAGTAGTTAGCTCGCGGTGATTAATAACATTTACAACAATATGCTTGTGTTTTGATTTTTCTTGGGCTATGTGGAATAAAGTATTGATGTGTAAAGTAATCCGAAGAACTGTTGTGTTAAATGTAATTTGTCTTGTATGTTTTAATTAAATATTAAATGGCTAAAAGAATTGGTTATGAGTCAGATATCATAACTACAGATAACAGATTCGCAGACTGCAGTTATAAGAATTGCAATTATTTGCGTCGCAGTTTTTAAACATCAACACAAAAGGAGTGTTTACGCCTCTGCACCAAGACTCAAGCTCGTAGCCTTTTAATCTGATAACCAACTAAGATGCAAGCTACAATTTTGCCCCTTTTTCACACATTGCTCTTTAAACTAATCCTAGTTATAACCAGTCGATCAGATCATTGAAAGTGTAAAGATAAAACTAAAGTTAATTTTGTGGCAAAGTAAACTTGTGACTATTCATAACTGGAAGCGATATAAAGCCAAATATTTTTGAGACAAATTACTAGTATTGGTGTTTGAACTTGGGTTTTTTTCTTGACTTATATACCAGTTGCTTCCAGTTCGGCGTTCTGCCAATGCATTTTTGCTTATTTTACAAAATCTCTTATAACTCTCAAGTTGGGATGGCTACTCAAATCCGTCATAATAACCCAACCGCAGAGTTTAATTGCAATTTTTTCCACATTTAGATATGTTGAAAAATCTTTAGACAGCAATTTAAATACGATTTACTAAAAAACTTACTACAACAATTAATTTTAAAACTCCGTCATAATAACCCAACTAGGGAGTCTAATTGCAAATTATTCCACATTTAGATATGTTGAAAAATCTTTAGAGAGCAATTTAAATACGATTTACTAAAAAGCTTACTACCACAATTAATTAAAAACATTTACCCAGAACTCTGTATTTGGCAGGTGAATGGGCATCATCCAGTACATAATATCGCATGGCTTCGGTTTTCTTATTTTCACAATACAGCTAAACACGATGCAATATTATACAGTAAAAAACTTTTTGTAATAATTATATGTCTAATTTTTTTTCGATGCTTTTTGGGCTTTCGGTAAGTAAAAATTAAGGGGGTTCACCACAAAAAACTTTAGTTGTTTGATTTGACGTTTGCCATAATACACGTGTGTGTATTATGTACACACACACACACACACACACACATATATATATATATATATATATATATATATATATATATATATATATATATATATATATATATATATATATATATATATATATATATATATATATATATATATATATATATATATATATATATAAACAAAAATCCCTTTTGTTCATTTTGATTATTATAATTTACTTTTGGAATAGAGCAATCAATGCTAGGTAAGTTAAAATTAAGGACCCTGATCATTATCAGTAATATCCCGCAAAAAGTAAAAAAAATACAATTGATTAAATTAGATAAATGCAACGTTTAAAAATAAATAAATCAACCGTCAATAACAATTCAATATTTTTATACTTATTTATTTCCAGGAATATATAACAGAAAAGAATGTACGACTGTACAATAAATTTTTGACAAAAATTTTGCTTGAAAAGTCGCAATTTTTAACTTGTTTACTACTTTTGTGGCATAATTTTGTAAAATTTTCTGCTGGTTTTCTTGCGCTGCGATTTTTAACACATTGTTAGTTTTCTTGCAGATTCTTGTGAATCAATTTTTATCACTGCTGATTCTTGTGATACTGATAACTTAGAAACAAAACGTATTCAGACCAATAGATTGTAATATATATATCACAGCTGTAATTAATATATTTAACAACTAGAAAGTATAAATTATCTCTTTTATTGTATTCTTGGGTTTCAAGTTTTTTTTTAAAAATATTTTGTGGTGGTTTTTTTATCAACAGTTATCAGTTATGGTGCTAAATATAGATTACCTAAATTAGTTAACTGGTATGAGTTTAAATCAGCTGCTTATGAAAGTATCGATAATTTTATTAATTACTGTTATAAAAATTCCCAAATAAAGTTAAATTTATTTAATGAATTTACACAGCGAGCACAAAATGTAGTAAAAAATCGAATAAAATTTTGTGTTAATAACAATTTTAGTATTTCATACCCGGATGGTTTTATGACGAAAAACTTATTAAAAAAACTAATAACCAAACAACAAGAAAAGTTTGTCATTACTGTTATCGCTAAAGCCAGTAATAACTTCGGTTTGATTTGTAAAAAATACTATGCGTCGGTTTTTTTGCAATGAATTAGACGTAATTTTGACAGCAAAAACAGGAGCAATTTAATATTCAAGAGAACAAGGTTTACAAACACGTTTTTAAATTTAAGTTTAAATGGTATAATTAAAATGCTTGTACAATTTAGTAACCGAATTGGTTTTGATGTTGGCAATAATCAACTTTGTTTACCTCTTCTTTTTAGCATACCTAAGTTTCATAAAAATCCAATTAAATTTTGACATATTTCAGGTGCTAGTAGATGTAGTAAAACAAAAGTGAAATTTTAAAATTTCTTCGTAATCATTTTACTAATTACTGTAATGTGTTAAAAGACAAAATAGGCTCCACGTACTGGTCAATTTAAATTAATAATTCGTTAGAAATTATGGACAAATCTAACAATATTAGTAATATATACAAAATGTTTAGTGGTGATTTTAGTACACTATATACCAGGCTATTTCATGATAAGTTTTAGCCAATCTTTCAGGATTAATTAACCTTTTATTAAGTAATTCAAGTAAAAAGTATTTCATAGTCAGATATTACAAATTTTATTATTTGGATATACCTATTACACGAGAAAACTTGTTTTTTACTAAGGAGCAAATTTTACAGATAAAATTTGTAGTTACAAATTCGTGTGTGCTTTTCGCTAAAAAACATTCTGGCAAAGCTCTGGGCTGAGTTGCACAAAAAGATCTTAAACTACCCCTGAAGTACGTTCTCGAACTATACTAAACCAAGGGGTAGATCGACTATGAAAAGAACAAGACGTAGTTCAAGCACGTGCTTGAACTTACAGTAGTCGCAAGTTGTTGCACCAAAAAAACTCGAGCTTGTTCTCAAGTTAGATCGATCTTTTTAACCATAAATTTTTTTTTTCGAAAACCATTTTTTTTTGAAAAAATAATTTTATTTATTATAGGTAATTATAAATCTATAACTGCTGATATTTAAAACAAGAAAATTAATATAGAAAAGTTTGTTTTTTTTTATTTATTGTTTATTATGATTTGAGAACGTGTTTGTAAGTTGCGCGAATTTATAATAAAAAAGTTTAGGCATATTTTTTTATGTTTAATGCGCTCCTCAGAATTCAGATTAAGTAAATTTCAAGGCATATACATTCATTAAACATTGTCAAAACTCAATTTGAATGTTTGTTTTGTTGGTTGTTTTTAGTTTAGGCTTTTGTGAAAGTTTTATAAACCCATTTGTGTGCCACAACTGCTGACAAATGCAACAAATAGAATTAAAAAAAGTAAAAACAAAACAAAGTGGATTGAATATTATTTTATAGCATTGAAAAGTTTCCTAAATTCTGAAAACTAAAAATTTTAAAGACAGCATGGCAATCTATTGAATTACCGTTGTCGCTTTAGCCCACTTAGACTCAGCCCATAATTCGATGGATAAATTCGTACAAAAATACTTTTTTTCAGAAATTTAATTCACACTTAATGCACTAAACTATGTTATGAAAAACACAAAAATTGGAAAAAAATGACGTTTTACTAAAATAGCGCTCAAATCTTACGCTTGCCATGCTAAAAAGTTTGTTTGTTGTCCACATTTCTTGTTGTTTATGGTAAATTCAATTCTACAAATTTTAAAACTGTTTTTACGTGGAAAGCAAAATAACATAGTTTTCATAAAAGTTTGAAAGTATTCGTCAAAAAACATTAAATTCGAATTTCAAAAAAAAACTTATTTATTTTAAATAAAATGTCATTTTGGTCCATAATTAGGTTCCTAAATTTTTTAAAAGCATATTCTAAAACACAATATCAAATATCAAATTGTATGTGTGTGATTCTGTATAGTATATCAATGTTTTTATTGTGCTTTATGTTAGTGCAGTTTCACTTAATCTGAATTTTGGTATGTATAATGGTGCTGTTAGAAGTAGAGAAAAATTGATTTTTGTCAAATTTTACATTGAAAACAATTTTTAACAAAACTAAAATTAGAAAATTCCTTAAATTGAATTACTAAAAAAAGTTTGAGCGCTGCAGGACTGATGTTTCTGTTTTATTTAACATCCAAAAATATTTCATCAAATTTAAGCTAAACAAAAAAGATTTTTTTAATTTTTCTGAGATTGTATTTTTGTCAAAAAATTCCTATTCTCATATTGGAAGTGGCCTTCCGGATTGGGAGCCCCCAAAAACCTTGAAATTGCTAAGACATTCGTAAAATTGAGAGGTTGCATCCAGACACCTTATCTAATATTTGGAGGTCTGGTCCTTAAAAATGCTGAACATAGGTTATTTTTAGGAGTTTCCCAAAAAAAAATTTGAGATTCCAAAATATTGGAGATCGAGTATAACCTCCCTCCCAGAGAAAACTACAAGCCTATGCTAACCACCTTCCCAATTTTAAAAATCAGGTATGCCCAATATATCCAAAACTTTTAGGAGGGGGTTCAATACTTTCGGGTTTTGGAGGGAGAATGATTATAAACTTTATAATGCTTCTATTTTTTGCTTATTTATCATTTAGAGTGCTCTAAGATTTGATAAATTTAGTTTCATATAATTAAAAAAAGTTTTTTTTGTTATGTCCAGACCTGTGCATGGTCTAGAAATACCCTCCCCGAATGGCTGGGAGAAGGGGGGTAGATGTGTATCTGGTAGCTCTGCTTCAAAATTGACCCCCAAAATCACTACACAGCAAGTAAAGAAAACAATCATTATTTGGTTGAATTTGCTTCCCGCTGTGATCGACCGGGGCAGAATTTTTGCTGATGCCAAGGCCGGGGCCGGGGCCGGGGTAGAGAAATTTGGATTTGCCGGGGCTGGGGCCGGGGCCGGGGTAGAAAATTTTGCCCCGGCCGGGGCCGGGGCCGGGGCAGGCGAAAAATTAAGCAGAATTTGTAATTTTGGTCATTTTTTTCAAATAAAAATCAACATTTTTACTGTTAATTATTTGGTTTATGTAATGAATAGTCACATTTTAGAATTTAAGTACTTTGTGAGTAAAAAAACTTATTTTTTATTACACAAAAGTTTTTTTTTTCTAAGCAGAACAAAATTTTTATTTTCATATTTCAATTTTTCTAAACCTAAATTATTATTTTATTTACATAATATATGTACATTTTCACGTAATTATTAGCAGTATATTCTTGTTTAAAGCAATATTATACTTAATCGCAAACCATTTATGTTACTTTTAAAAAATGCTTTACAAATAGAGCAAACCATTTATGTTACTTTTAAAGAATGCTTTACAAATATGTAGAGGAAGAGTTAAAATACTTACAAGGAGCATGTTTTGATCAGTAAAGCAAAACGTGGTAAAGAAACTAAAATCAAAACTGGGTACAAGTAACAAAAATATTTCACAATAACAAAATCTCTTCATATTAAAATATTTTTAATTAAATATGTTGGTACCTAATTGGCGAAATTTAACCGTAAAAGTTAAGAATACTAGTCTTGCTTGAATGTTATTTTAAAAAAGAACTTTTACTCGAATTTCATTTACACACCACTATTCAACATTTTTTAGTTTAAACATATAAAAAGGGTTAAAACGCACCTTTTTATTTTAAAAAATAAGAGCATTTTTAAAATTTTATTGTCAATTTTTGTAAATTAAAAAAAACACTCTTTTTAAGTTGTAAAAAGTAAAATATTATATTGCGAGTACATGAGACTACTCGCTTTCTAGCTGTTTCAAGTTGATTGTTTTAATGATTTTAATCAAATTATTTAATTTTAGCCAAAAATTATAAAATTAACGTCACGTAAACTTTTTCAATGTAATTATTTTCGTGATTTTGCAATACTTTTTATAATTTTTCAAGATTTATCAAAAACATAATATAACCCAAAAAAATTTTGATTATACACTAGGTTTTTGAATAAAATTATGGAAGAAAAAAATGCAACATTTTAAACGTTCGCGAATTTTTGCGCAAATACCACTGATTTCTTGCGAAGAGATTTTGTTATTGTGAAATATTTTTGTTACTTGTACCCAGTTTTGATTTTAGTTTCTTTACCAAGTTTTGCTTTACTGATCAAAACATGCTCCTTGTAAGTAACATAAATTGTTTGCTCTATTTAAAGCATTTTTTAAAAGTAACATAAATGGTTTGCGATTAAGTATAATATTGCTTTAAACAAGAATATACTGCTAATAATTACGTGAAAATGTACATATATTATGTAAATAAAATAATAATTTAGGTTTAGAAAAATTGAAATATGAAAATAAAAATTTTGTTCTGCTTAGAAAAAAAAACTTTTGTGTAATAAAAAATAAGTTTTTTTACTCACAAAGTACTTAAATTCTAAAATGTGACTATTCATTACATAAACCAAATAATTAACAGTAAAAATGTTGATTTTTATTTGAAAAAAATGACCAAAATTACAAATTCTGCTTAATTTTTCGCCTGCCCCGGCCCCGGCCCCGGCCGGGGCAAAATTTTCTACCCCGGCCCCGGCCCCGGCAAATCCAAATTTCTCTACCCCGGCCCCGGCATCAGCAAAAATTCTGCCCCGGTCGATCACTAGTCCCAAATTTTTTTTGGGAAACTCTAAAAATAACCTATGTTTTAGCATTTTTAAGGACCGACCTCCAAATATTAGAAGGGTGTATTGATGCAACCCTCTAATTTTACCGAATGTCTTAGCAATTTCAAGCGTTTTTGGGGGCTCCCAATCCGGAAGGCCACTTTGAATACTGAGAATAGGGTATTTTTTGACGAAAATACAATCTCAGAAAAATTAAAAAAATCTTTTTGTTTAGCTTAAATTTGATGAAATATTTTTGGATGTTAAATAAACAGAAACATCAGTCCTGCAGCGCTCAAACTTTTTTAGTAATTCAATTTAAGGAATTCTAATTCTAGTTTTGGTTAAAAAATTGTTTTCAATGTAGAAATTTGACAAAAATCAATTTTTCTCTACTTCTAACAGCACCATTATACATACCAAAATTCAGATTAAGTGAAACTGCACTAACATAAGCACAATAAAAACATTGATATACTATAATTTTACACACATACAATTTGATATTTGATACTGTGTTTTAGAATATGCTTTAAAAAATTTAGGAACCTAATTATGGACCAAAATGACATTTTATTTAAAATAAATAGTTTTTTTTTGAAATTCGAATTTAATGTTTTTTGACGAATACTTTCAAACTTTTATGAAAACTATGTTATTTTGCTTTAGTAAAAACAGTTTTAAAATTTGTAGAATTGAATTTACCATAAACAACAAGAAATGTGGACAACAAACAAACTTTTTAGCATGGCAAGCATTGAGCGCTATTTTAGTAAAACGTCATTTTTTTCCAATTTTTGTGTTTTTCATAACATAGTTTAGTGCATTAAGTGTGAATTAAATTTCTGAAAAAAAGTATTTTTGTACGAATTTATCCATCGAATTATGGGCTAGCTAAGTGGGCTAAAGCGACAACGGTAATTCAATAGATTGCCATGCTGTCTTTAAAATTTTTAGTTTTCAGAATTTCGGAAACTTTTCAATGCTATAAAATAATATTCAATCCACTTTGTTTTGTTTTGTTTTTACTTTTTTTAATTCTATTTGTTGCATTTATACGAGCAAGTTGTGGCACACAAATGGGTTTATAAAACTTTCACAAAAGCCTAAACTAAAAACAACCAACAAAACAAACATTCGAAATCGAGTTTTGACAATGTTTAATGAATGTATATGCCTTGAAATTTACTTAATCTGAATTCTAAGCACATTTAAACATAAAAAAATATGCCTAAACTTTTTTATTATAAATTCGCGCAACTTACAAACACGCTCTCAAATCATAATAAACAATAAAAAAAAAAAAACAAACTTTTCTATATTAATTTACTTGTTTTAAATATCAGCAGTTATAGATTTATAATTACCTATAATAAATAAAATTATTTTTTCAAAAAAAAATGGTTTTCAAAAAAAAAAATTTATGGTTAAAAAGATCGATCTAACTTAAAAACAAGCTTTAATTTTTTTTTGGTGCAACAACTTGCGACTACTGTAAGTTCAAGCACGTGCTTGAACTACGTCTTGTTCTTTTTCATAGTGGATCTACCCCTTGGTTTAGTATAGTTCGAGAACGTACTTCAAGGGTAGTTCAAGATCTTTTTGTGGAACTCAGCCCAGAGCTTTGCCAGAATGTTTTTTAGCGAAAAGCACACACGAATTTGTAACTACAAATTTTATCTGTTCTCCTTAGTAAAAAACAAGTTTTCTCGTGTAATAGGTATATCCAAATAATAAAATTTGTAATATCTGACTATAAAATACTTTTTTCTTGAATTACTTAATAAAAGGTTAATTAATCCTGAAAGATTGGCTAAAACTTATCATGAAATAGCCTGGTATATAGTGTACTAAAATCACCACTAAACATTTTGTATATATTACTAATATTGTTAGATTTGTCCATAATTTCTAACGAATTATTAATTTAAATTGACCAGTACATTGAGCCTGTTTTGTTTTTTAACACATTACAGTAATTAGTAAAATGATTACGAAGAAATTTTAAAATTTCACCTTTGTTTTACTACATCTACTAGCACCTGAAATATGTCAAAATTTAATTGGATTTTTATGAAACGTAGGTATGCTAAAAAGAAGAGGTAAACAAAGTTGATTATTGCCAACATCAAAACCAATTCGTTTACTAAATTTTAAAAGAATTTTATTTATACCATTTAAACTTAAATTAAAAACGTGTTTGTAAACCTTGTTCTCTTGAATATTAAATTGTCCCGTTTTTGCTGTCAAAATTACGTCTAATTCATTGCAAAAAAACCGACGCATAGTATTTTTTACAAATCAAACCGAAGTTATTACTGGCTTTAGCGATAACAGTAATGACAAACTTTTCTTGTTGTTTGGTTATTAGTTTTTTAATAAGTTTTTCGTCATAAAACCATCCGGGTATGAAATACTAAAATTGTTATTAACACAAAATTTTATTCGATTTTTTACTAGATTTTGTGCTCGCTGTGTAAATTCATTAAATAAATTTAACTTTATTTGGGAATTTTTATAACAGTAATTAATAAAATTATCGATACTTTCATAAGCAGTTGAATTAAACTCATACCAGTTAACTAATTTAGGTGCATCTATATTTAGCACCATAACTGATAACTGTTGATAAAAAAACCACCACAAAATATTTTTAAAAAAAAACTTGAAACCCAAGAATACAATAAAAGAGATAATTTATACTTTCTAGTTGTTAAATATATTAATTACAGCTGTGATATATATATTACAATCTATTGGTCTGAATACGTTTTGTTTCTAAGTTATCAGTATCACAAGAATCAGCAGTGATAAAAATTGATTCACAAGAATCTGCAAGAAAACTAACAATGTGTTAAAAATCGCAGCGCAAGAAAACCAGCAGAAAATCACAAAATTTTGCCAGAAAAGTAGTAAACAAGTTAAAAATTGCGACTTTTCAAGCAAAATTTTTGTCAAAAATTTATTCTACAGTCGTACATTCTTTTCTGTTATATATTCCTGGAAATAATAAGTATAAAAATATTGAATTGTTATTGACGGTTGATTTATTTATTTTTAAACGTTGCATTTATCTAATTTAATCAATTGTATTTTTTTTACTTTTTGCGGGATATTACTGATAATGATCAGGGTCCTTAATTTTAACTTACCTAGCATTACAGCTGTATTCCAAAAGTAAATTATAATAATCAAAATGAACAAAAGGGATTTTTGTTTATATATATATATATATATATATATATATAAACAAAAATCCCTTTTGTTCATTTTGATTATTATAATTTACTTTTTGTGGAATAGAGCAATAAATATGCTAAGTTAAAATTAAGGACCCTGATCATTTATGAGTAATATCCCGCAAAAAGTAAAAAAATACAATTAGATTGAATTAGATAAATGCAACGTTTAAAAATAAATAAATCAACCGTCAATAACAATTCAATATTTTTATACTTATTATTTCCAGGAAATATATAACAGAAAAGAATGTACGACTATGTAGAATAAATTTTTTACAAAAATTTTGCTTTGAAAAGTCGCCAATTTTAACTTGTTTCCTACTTTTTTCTGGCAAAATTTTGTGATTTTCTGTCTTGCGCTCGATTTTTAACACATTGTTAGTTTTCTTGCAGGGTATTTGTGAATCAATTTTTATCACTTCTAATTTTTGTGATATTGATAACTTAGAAACGAAACGTATTGGATTATGGATTTTAATATATTTATCGCAGCTTTTTTTAATATTTTTAACAACTGGAAAAATATAAATTATTTTTTTTTTTATTTTTTTTTTTTTTCGTTTAAAATATTTTTTAAAATATATTTTAGAAATGTATTTTTTATGAACAGTATATGATTTATGGTGCTAAATGTAGGTTACACTGAATTAGTTAACTGGTATGATTTTAAATTAGTTGCTTGTGAAAGTATCAATCTATTTATTCATTACTGTTATAAAAATTCCCAAATAAAGTTAAATTTATTTAATGAATTTACACAGCGAGCACAAAATGTAGTTAAAAAATCGAATAAAATTTTGTGTTAATAACAATTTTAGTATTTCATACCCGGATGGTTTTATGACGAAAAAACTTATTAAAAAGCTAATAACGAAACAATAATAAAAGTTTGTCGTTACTGTTATCGCTAAAGCCAGTACTAACTTAAGTTTGATTTGTAAAAAATACTATGGTAGGTTTTTTTGCAATAAATTAGACGTAATTTTGACAGCAAAAACGAAAACAATTTAAGAATCATTAGAATATTTTTTACAAACACATTTATAATTTAAGTTTAAATAGTATAATTAAATATGCTTGTACAATTTCGTAACCGACTTTATTTTAGAATGTTGCCCAATAATCAACTTTGTTTACTTCTTCTTTTTGGCCGTACCTAACTTTCATAAAAATCCAATTTAAATTTTGACATATTTTAGGTTACATAAATGTAGTAAAACAAAAGTGAAATTTTAAAATTTCTTCGTAATCATTTTTACTAATTACTTTAATGTGTTAAAAAACGAAATAGGCTCGGCGTACAAGTAAATTTAAATTAATAATTCGTTAGAAATTATGGACAAATCTAACAATATTAGTAATATATGGAAAATGTTGCATGGTGATTTTAGTACACTATATACCAGGCTATTTCAGTGATAAGTTTTAGCCAATCTTTTTAGGGATTTATTAACCTTTTCTTAAGTCAATTCGAATAAAAATTATTTCATAGTAGGATATTACAATTTTTATTATTTGGATGTACCCTATTACACGAGAAAACTTGTTTTTGCACTAAGGAGCAAATTTTACAGATGAAATTTGTAGTTACAAATTCGTGTGTGCTTTTCGCTAAAAAACATTCTGGCAAAGCTCTAGACTAATTTTTTTCTAAAAGATCTTAAACTTGCCCTGGGAGTACGTTCTCAAACTATACTAAACCGAGGGGTAGATCGACTGTGAAAAGAACGAGACGTAATTCAGAGCACCTACTTTGAACGTACAGTAGTCACAAGTTGTTGCACCAAAAAAGCTCGAAACTTGTTCTGAAGATTCCAGAATCGATCTTTAACCATTAATTTTTTTTTTCGGAAACCATTTTTTTTTGAAAAAATAATTTTATTTATTATAGGTAATTTATAGATCTATAACTGCTAATATTTGAAAACAAGAAAATTAATATAGAAAAGTTTGTTTTTTTTTATTTATTGTTTATTATGATTTGAGAACATGTTTGTAAGTTGCGCGAATTTATCATAAAAAAGTTTAGGCATATTTTTTTATGTTTAATGCGCTCCCTCAGAATTCAGATTAAGTAAATTTCAAGGCATATACATTCTTAAACATTGTCAAAACTCAATTTAATGTTTGTTTTGTTGTTGTTTTTAGTTTAGGCTTTTGTGAAAGTTTTTATAAACCCATTTGTGTGCCACAACTTGCTGGGCAAATGCAACAAATAGAATTAAAAAAAGTAAAAACAAAACAAAGTGGATTTAATCTTTTTTTATAGCATTGAAAAATTTCTGAAATTCTGAAAACTAAAAATTTTAAAGACAGCATGGCAATCTATTGAATTACCGTTGTCGCTTTAGCCCACTTAGACTCAGCCCATAATTCGATGGATAAATTCGTACAAAAATACTTTTTTTCAGAAATTTAATTCACACTTAATGCACTAAACTATGTTATGAAACACAAAAAATTGGAAAAAAATGACATTTTACTAAAATAGCGCTCCAATCTTACGCTTGCCATGCTAAAAAGTTTGTTTGTTGCTCCACCTTTCTTGTTGTTTATGGTAAATTCAATTCTACAAATTTTAAAAAAAACTTGTTTTTACGTGGAAAGCAAAATAACATAGTTTTCATAAAACTTTGAAAGTATTGGTCAAAAAACATTAAATTCGAATTTCAAAAAAAAACTTATTTATTTTAGAATAAAATGTCATTTTGAGTCCATAATTAGGTTCCTAAATTTTTTAAAAGCATATTCTAAAACACAATATCATATTTCAAATTCTATGTGTGTAAAATTATAGTATTTAAATGTTTTTATTGTGCTTATGTTAGTGCAGTTTCACTTAATCTGAATTTTTTGGTATGTATAATGAGTGCTGTTAGAATTTGAGAAAAATTAATTTTTGTCAAATTTTACATTGAAAAACAATTTTTTTAACAAAACTAGAATTAGAATTCCTTAAATTGAATTACTAAAAAAAGTTTGATCGCTGCAGGACTGATGTTTCTGTTTATTTAACATCCAAAAATATTTCATCAAATTTAAGCTCAAACAAAAAGATTTTTTTAATTTTTCTGAGATTGTATTTTTTTGTCAAAAAATACCCTATTCTCAGTATTCTAAGTGGCCTTCCGGATTGGGAGCCCCCAAAAACCTTGAAATTGCTAAAACATTCGGAAAATTGAGGGTTTCATCAGACACCCTTCTAATATTTGGAGGTCGGTCTTTAAAAATGCTAAACATAGGTTATTTTTAGAATTTCCCCAAAAAAATTTGCAATTCCAATTTGGGGATAAAATCTAACCTCCCTCCCAAAAAATTTGAGACCTATGTAACCACCCTCCCAATTTTAAAAATGGGTATCCAGATATCCAAAACTAGGAGGAGGTCAATAATTTCGGGTTTTTAGGGAGTATAATTTTATAATGCTTCTATTTTTTTGCTTATTATCATTTTGAGTGTAAGATTTGATAAATTTAGTTTCATATAATTTAAAAAAGTTTTTTTGTTATGTCCAGACCTGTGCATGAGTTATTGTGAAAATACCCTCCCGAATAGCTGAAGGGGGGGGGGGGGGTAGTTGTGTATAGAGTAGCTGTGCCTCAAAATTGACCCCCAAAATCACTACACAGCAAGTAAAGAAAACAATCATATTTGGTTGAATTTGCTTCCCGCTTCCCCTCCTAAATTTCCAGCTGCCTATAGCAATGGCCTAGGTAATTTTTGTATCTGCTGCGCTTAGATTTACAGTTTGGATATAGCCAGCGGCATAGGTGGGCAGCCACTTCGATTTGGGGAGGGGGGTTATACCCGACCCCAAAATTTTGGGAGGGATCTATAGTTTTTTTCGGAGGTATACCCCATTACCCCATTTTTAGCGTTTTTAGTACTGGGACCCCCCAAAATTTCATATCCGGGGTCCCCCAAACTTTATAATTGGGTGCCGGTTATCATTGTGGGATTTTTTGGGGGGTATCAGTCTCTCATTCCCTACCCCATTTCCACCTATGGCCAGGGGGTCTGAAAGGTCTTTAAGCCCCTTTTTTGTGAAATTCAGGGTCCGCCAATGTCTGCAAGTGTAATTGTTAACTAAAAACATGTTTTTATTGCTTAAAACATTAGATAATACAGTATAAGGCCAAAAACAGCCTCCTTTTTTCCAGGTTGATTAACGTTTATCCTAGCTTTTCAAAACTTTCAAGAGGCAAGTAGTGATCGACCGGGGCAGAATTTTGCTGATGCCGGGGCCGGGGCGGGGTAGAGAATACTGGATTGCCGGGGCCGGGGCGGGGTAGAAAAGTTTGCCGGGCCGGGGCCGGGGGGGGCCGGGGTCGGAGTTGCGGCCGGGGCCGGGGCCGGGGCCGGGGCAGGCGAAAAATTAAGCAGAATTTGTAATTTTGGTCCTTTTTTTTCAAATAAAAATTAACATTTTTACTATTAATTATTTGGTTTATGTAATGAATAGTCACATTTTAGAATTTAAGTACTTTGTGAGTAAAAAAACTTATTTTTTATTACACAAAAGTTTTTTTTCTAAGCAGAACAAAATTTTTATTTTCATATTTCAATTTTTTTAAACCTAAATTATTATTTTTATTACATAATATATGTACATTTTTACATAATTATTAGCAGTATATTATTATTATTGAATATTGTACTTAATTCGCAAACCATTTATGTTAATTTTAAAAAATGCTTTACAAATAGAATAAACATTTATGTTACTTAAAGAATGCTTTACAAATAGAGGAGGAGTTAAATACTTACAAAGAGTATGTTTTGATCAGTAAAGCAAAACGTGGTAAAGAAACTAAAATCAAAACTGGGTACAAGTAACAAAAATATTTCACAATAACAAAATCTCTTCACAAGAAATCAGTGGTATATGCACAGAAAGTCGCGAACGTTTAAAATGTTGCATTTTTTTGCATAATTTTATTAAAAAACATAGTGTATAATCAAAAATTTATGGTTATAATGTTTTAAAATTTTTTATAAATCTAAAAATTATAAAAAGTAGTGCAAAATCACAAAAATAATTACATTGAAAAAGTTTACGTGACGTTAATTTTATTATTAATTTTTCTCTAAAATTAAATAATTTCTATTAAAATCATATAATCAAAACTTGAAACAGCTAGAAAGCGAGTAGTCTCATGTAATCGCAATATAATATTTTACTTTTTACAACTTAAAAAAGTGTTTTTTTAATTTACAAAAATAACAATAAAATTTTAAAAATGCTCTTATTTTTAAAAATAAAAAGGTGCGTTTTAACCCTTTTTATATGTTTAAACTAAAAAATATTAAATAGTGGTGTGTAAATGAAATTCGAGTAAAAGTTCTTCTTTAAAATAACATTCAAGCAAACTAGTATTCTTAACTTTTACGGCCAATTAGGTACCAACATATTTAATTAAAATATTTTAATAAAAAAATATTAAAATAAAAATATTTTAATATGAAGAGATTTTGTTATTGTGAAATTTTTTTGTTACTTGTACCCAGTTTAGATTTTAGTTTCTTTACCACGTTTTGCTTTACTAATCAAAACATACTCTTTGTAAGTATTTAACTCCTCCTCTATTTGTAAAGCATTCTTTAAGTAACATAAATGGTTATTCTATTTGTAAAGCATTTTTTAAAAATAACATAAATGGTTTGCGATTAAGTATAATATTGCTATAAACAAGAATATACTGCTAATAATTATGTAAAAATGTACATATATTATGTAAATAAAATAATAATTTAGGTTTAAAAAAATTGAAATATGAAAATAAAACTTTTGTTCTGCTTAAAAAAAAACTTTTGTGTAATAAAAAAAAGGTTTTTTTACTCACAAAGTACTTAAATTCTAAAATGTGACTATTCATTACATAAACCAAATAATTAATAGTAAAAATGTTAATTTTTATTTGAAAAAAAAGGGACCAAAATACAAATTCTGCTTAATTTTTCGCCCTGCCCCTGCCCCGGCCCCGGTCCCGGCCGGGGCAAACTTTTCTACCCCGGCCCCGGCCCCGGCCGGGGCAAACTTTTCTACCCCGGCCCCGGCCCCGGCAAATCCAGTATTCTCTACCCCGGCCCCGGCCCCGGCATCAGCAAAAATTCTGCCCCGGTCGATCACTACTTGCCCCCTCCCCCGAAAATTTTGAAAAAGCAAGGATAAACGTTAATCAACCTGGAAAATACACTGTTTTTGGCCTAATACTGTATTATCTAATGTTTTAAGCAATAAAAACATGTTTTTAGTTAACAATTACACTTGCAGACATTGGCGGACCCTGAATTTCACAAAAAAGGGGCTTAAAGACCTTTCAGACCCCCTGGCCATAGGTGGAAATGGGGAGGGGGTTATACGTATACCCCCAAAAAATCCCAATTATAACCGGCACCCAATTATAAAGTTTGGGGGTACCCCGGACACCCCCCTAAATTTTGGGGGGTCCCAGTACTAAAAACGCTAAAAATGGGGTAATGGGGTATACCTCCGAAAAAAACTTAGGACACCCCCTCCCCCAAATTTTGGGGTCGGGTATAACCCCCCTCCCAAATCCAAGTGGCTGCCCACCTATGCCGCTGGCTATATCCAAACTGTAAATCTAAGCGCAGCAGATACAAAAATTACCTAGGCCATTGCTATAGGCAGCTGGAAATTTAGGAGGGGGAAGCGGGAAGCAAATTCAACCAAATATGATTGTTTTCTTTACTTGCTGTGTAGTGATTTTGGGGGTCAATTTTGAGGCACAGCTACTCTATACACAGCTACCCCCCCCTTCAGTTATTCGGGGGGAGGGCATTTCCAGACCATGCACAGGTCTGGACATAACAAAAAAAACTTTTTTAAATTATATGAAACTAAATTTATCAAATCTTAGACACTCTAAATGATAAATAAGCAAAAAATAGAAGCATTATAAAATTATACTCCCTAAAAACCCGAAATTATTGAACTCTCCTCCTAAAGTTTTGGATATTCTGGATACCCCATTTTTAAAATTGGGAGGTGGTTAGCATAGGTCTCAAATTTTCTTGGGAGGGAGGTTATACTCGATCCCCAATATTTTGGAATCCCAAATTTTTTTTGGGGGGAAACTCTAAAAATAACCTATGTTTAGCATTTTTAAGGACCGACCTCCAAATATTAGAAGGGTGTCTGATGCAACCCTCAATTTTACGAATGTCTTAGCAATTTCAAGGTTTTTGGGGGCTCCCAATCCGGAAGGCCACTTTGAATACTGAGAATAGGTATTTTTTGACAAAAATACAATCTCAGAAAAATTAAAAAAATCTTTTTTGTTTAGCTTAAATTTGATGAAATATTTTTGGATGTTAAATAAACAGAAACATCAGTCCTGCAGCGCTCAAACTTTTTTTAGTAATTCAATTTAAGGAATTCTAATTCTAGTTTTGTTAAAAAATTGTTTTCAATGTAAAATTTGACAAAAATCAATTTTTCTCTACTTCTAACAGCACCATTATACATACCAAAATTCAGATTAAGTGAAACTGCACTAACATAAGCACAATAAAAACATTGATATACTATAATTTACACACATACAATTTGATATTTGATACTGTGTTTTAGAATATGCTTTTAAAAAATTTAGGAACCTAATTATGGACCAAAATGACATTTTATTTAAAATAAATAAGTTTTTTTTTGAAATTCGAATTTAATGTTTTTTGACGAATAATTTCAACTTTTATGAAAACTATGTTATTTTCTTTCCACGTAAAAACAGTTTAAAATTTGTAGAATTGAATTTACCATAAACAACAAGAAATGTGGACAACAAACAAACTTTTTAGCATGGCAAGCGTAAGATTTGAGCGCTATTTTAGTAAAACGTCATTTTTTTCCAATTTTTGTGTTTTTCATAACATAGTTTAGTGAATTAAGTGTGAATTAAATTTCTGAAAAAAAGTATTTTTGTACTAATTTATCCATCGAATTATGGGCTAGTATAAGTGGGCTAAAGCAACAACGGTAATTCAAAAGATTGCCATGCTGTCTTTAAAATTTTTAGTTTTCAGAATTAGGAAACTTTTCAATGCTATAAAATAATATTCAATCCACTTTGTTTTGTTTTTACTTTTTTTAATTTATTTGTTTAATTTGTCAGCAGTTATGGCACACAAATGGGTTTATAAAACTTTCACAAAAGCCTAAACTAAAAACAACCAACAAAACAAACATTCAATTGAGTTTTGACAATGTTTAATGAATGTATATGCCTTGAAATCTACTTAATACTAATTCTGAGGAGCGCATTAAACATAAAAAAATATGCCTAAACTTTTTTATTATAAATTCGCGCAACTTACAAACACGTTCTCAAATCATAATAAACAATAAATAAAAAAAAAACAAACTTTTCTATATTAATTTTCTTGTTTTAAATATCAGCAGTTATAGATTTATAATTACCTATAATAAATAAATTATTTTTTCAAAAAAAAAATGGTTTTCAAAAAAAAAAATTTATGGTTAAAAAATCAATTAACTTGAGAACAAGCTCGAGTTTTTTTGGTGCAACAACTTGCAATGTAAGTTCAAGAGTGCTTGAACTACGTCTTGTTCTTTTCATAGTCAATCTACCCCTGGTTATATAGTTGAGAACATACTTCAGGGGTAGTTTAGTACAACTCAGCCCAGAGCTTGCCAGAATGTTTTTTAGCGAAAAGCACACACGAATTTGTAACTACAAATTTTATCTGTAAAATTTGCTCCTTAGAAAAAAACAAGTTTTCTCGTGTAATAGGTATATCCAAATAATAAAATTTGTAATATCTGACTATGAAATACTTTTTACTTTAATTAATTAATAAAAGGTTAATTAATCCTTAAAGATTGGCTAAAACTTATCATGAAATAGCCTGGTATATAGTGTACTAAAATCACCACTAAAACATTTTATATATATCTATCATATTGTTAGATTTGTCCATAATTTCTAACGAATTATTAATTTAAATTGACCAGTACGTGGAGCCTATTTTGTTTTTTAACACATTACAGTAATTAGTAAAATGATTACGAAGAAATTTTAAAATTTCACTTTTGTTTTACTACATCTACTAGCACCTGAAATATGTCAAAATTTAATTGGATTTTTATGAAACTTAGGTATGCTAAAAAGAAGAGGTAAACAAAGTTGATTATTGCCAACATCAAAACCAATTCGGTTACTAAATTGTACAAGCATTTTAATTATACCATTTAAACTTAAATTAAAAACGTGTTTGTAAACCTTGTTCTCTTGAATATTAAATTGTCCCGTTTTTGCTGTCAAAATTACGTCTAATTCATTGCAAAAAAACCGACGCATAGTATTTTTTACAAATCAAACCGAAGTTATTACTGGCTTTAGCGATAACAGTAATGACAAACTTTTCTTGTTGTTTGGTTATTAGTTTTTTAATAAGTTTTTCGTCATAAAACCATCCGGGTATGAAATACTAAAATTGTTATTAACACAAAATTTTATTCGATTTTTTACTACATTTTGTGCTCGCTGTGTAAATTCATTAAATAAATTTAACTTTATTTGGGAATTTTTATAACAGTAATTAATAAAATTATCGATACTTTCATAAGCAGCTGATTTAAACTCATACCAGTTAACTAATTTAGGTAATCTATATTTAGCACCATAACTGATAACTGTTGATAAAAAAACCACCACAAAATATTTTTAAAAAAAAACTTGAAACCCAAGAATACAATAAAAGAGATAATTTATACTTTCTAGTTGTTAAATATATTAATTACAGCTGGTGATATTTATATTACAACTATTGGTCTGAATACGTTTTGTTTCTAAGTTATCAGTATCACAAGAATCAGCAGTGATAAAAATTGATTCACAAGAATCTCCAAGAAAACTAACAATGTGTTAAAAATCGCAGCGCAAGAAAACCAGCAGAAAATCACAAAATTTTGCCAGAAAAGTAGTAAACAAGTTAAAAATTGCGACTTTTCAAGCAAAATTTTTGTCAAAAATTTATTCTACAGTCGTACATTCTTTTCTGTTATATATTCCTGGAAATAATAAGTATAAAAATATTGAATTGTTATTGACGGTTGATTTATTTATTTTTAAACTGTTGCATTTATCTCATTTAATCAATTGTATTTTTTTTACTTTTTGCGGGATATTACTGATAATGATCAGGGTCCTTAATTTTAACTTACCAAGCATTGATTGCTCTATTCCAAAAGTAAATTACAACAATCCAAATGAACAAAAGGGATTTTGCTTATATATATATATATATATATATATATATATATATATATATATATATATATATATATATATATATATATATATATATATATATATATATATATATATATATATATACATGTGTATGTATGTGTGTGTGTGTGTGTACATAATACACACACGTGTATTATGGCAAACGTCAAATCAAACAACTAAAGTTTTTTTGCGGTGAACCCCTTTAATTTTTACTCTACCGAAAGCCCAAAAAGCACTCGAAAAAAAATTAGACATATAATTATTACAAAAAGTTTTTTACTTGTATAATATTGCATCGTGTTTAGCTGTATTGTGAAAATAAGAAAACCGAAGCCATGCGATATTATGTACTGGCTGATGCCCATTCACCTGCCAAATACAGAGTTCTGGGTAAATGTTTTTAATTAATTGTGGTAGTAAGCTTTTTAGTAAATCGTATTTAAATTGCTCTCCCTAAAGATTTTTCAACATATCTAAATGTGGAATAATTTGCAATTAGTACTCCGTAGTTGGGTTATTATGACGAAGTTTTTAAAATTAATTTGTTGTAGTAAGTTTTTTAGTAAATCGTATTTAAATTGCTTTCTAAAGATTTTTTCAACATATTCCAAATGTGGAAAAAAATTGCAATTAAACTCTGCGGTTGGGTTATTATGACGGATTTGAGTAGCCATCCCAACTTTAGAGTTATAAGAGATTTTGTAAAATAAGCAAAAATGCAGTGGCAGAACGCCGAACTGGAAGCAACTGGTATATAAGTCAAGAAAAAAACCCAAGTTCAAACACCAATACTAGTAATTTGTCTCAAAAATATTTGGCTTTATATCGCTACCAGTTATGAATAGTCACAAGTTTACTTTGCCACAAAATTAACTTTAGTTTTAATCTTTACACTTTCAAGCTTATCTAATCGACTGGTTATAACTAGGATTAGTTTAAAGAGCAATGTGTGAAAAAAGGGGCGGGGGAAAATTGTAGCTTGCATCTAGTTGGTTATCAGATTAAAAGGCTACGAGCTTGAGTCTTGGTGCAGAGGCGTAAACACTCCTTTTGTGTTGATGTTTAAAAACTGCGACGCAAATAATTGCAATTCTTATAACTGCAGTCTGCGAATCTGTTATCTGTAGCTATGATATCTGACTCATAACCAATTCTTTTAGCCATTTAATATTTAATTAAAACATACAAGACAAATTACATTTAACACAACAGTTCTTCGGATTACTTTACACATCAATACTTTATTCCACATAGCCCAAGAAAAATCAAAAAACATAAGCATATTGTTGTAAATATTATTAATTGCCGCGAGCTAACTACTGTATAAATATTAAACAAATTAAAATACAAGAAATGTTTCTTATACTTCACGCAGTGACATTTCCCACGAACAAAATAAATTTCATAATTAAGTATAATCATTATAATGAATCATAAATGTTGTAAATTTAAAAAATGCGTTACAATTAGTCATATGCAGAATAATGTGCAACTAACAAATTTTGAATATTTAATACTGCTTGGCCATAAACACGGTTAGTGATCGACCGGGGCAGAAATATTGCTGCTGCCGGGGCCGGGGGCCGGGCAG
>JASAMX010004526.1:0-21446 GCA_030248175.1 Microlaimidae sp. YZB2_3 | reverse complement strand
ATGTACATCTACTTCGTTCAGTTGCGTATTGCTCTAAGATAAATTTTGGCTTAATTATTAGGTTTCGCTTCGTGTTAGGTTCACAATTTTTCGAAACAAATCAATAAATAAAAGTTTATCATGGTAAAATATACTGCTTGATTTTTAGATTTTGCTTAGGCTTCAAAAAAATTACGTTTAATATCAGGAATGCAGAAACTTGTCTTTTAAAAAGCACACTTCCAGAATTCCATCCAAAAGACGAGTTTTCCGAAGACGAGATTTTTAAAAAGACGAGCTTTCCGAAGACAAGTTGTAGAAGACGAGATTTTGAAAGACCTAATGTAAAAGACGAAATTTCCGGAAACCGTTTTTTCACCAAAAAGCTCAAAAAACATTATTTGTAATAAAATTATTATTTTTTGAAATTTGCAACATTTTTCATAAAAAAATATATATGAAATCAAAAATAAAACTTCAGGCCCACCACTGGCTATCTTACATCAGTTGTACAAAACTGATAACACTTTTAAATCAAATTTTTGTTCACTTTAGGTGACGGTTCCACTTCTCCATCTGTGACTACAACAACATCGACAACTACAGTAACATCTACTACTTTCTACTTTAAGCACTACTTCTTCAGGTTGTTTTTATTTTTCCAACTGTTTTTAATTTATATGTATAATTGTTTGTTTTTTCCTTGATTTAGAATTATCATCATAATGATTTTTGTATATTTGGCGTTATTGTAAAATCTATTTGAGCAAAGCAAATATGTAAAAAAAGACTGTGTTACCTTGCAAGCACTTAATGCAAGTACAAATAAAAAATTAAAAAAAAGTTCAAACTGTGTTGAACTGTAATCAAACACTTGCATTTTGTAAAAAATGGAAGCGCTCAGATGAAGCCCTTGTTATGTTACTACCTTCAGTTGCGAAAATAGTGTCAATATTGTTTTCAAGTGATTTAGTTGGTTTTAAAATTTTTCTTTGTTAAAACAAAAGCAAATATTAAATGTTTGAACGTTTTTAACAATAACCTGTATTTGAATATTTTAAATTTATATTTAACATTTAAAGAATTTAGATTTTAAAAGGAAATAAACTAATCACTTTCGCTTTAGGCTTGCGTAAAGTATCTATTGTTTAGTTAATTTCATTTCAATAAACTGCTCTGATTTCCTAATCAGGGGTTATTAGATCGGATAAAAGGTTAAACTTCTGGAGCCACAAAAAATATGCAAGTTTAGAGCCTTCAAAATGAAAGATTAAAGCTTCAGTTAGCAAATTTATTTAGTATATTGTGACTTAGGCTTAAATTAGATCGCATTCGGTAACGGCTCCAAGTTCATGTCTTACGGCTTCAAGTTCTCGTTATTTTACTTAAGATGTAGCTTTAATTTTCACTATTTTTACTATGGTCTGAAATTGCATATTTAAGTTCAATTGACTTAGTTGCAAATTTGGTTGCAAGCGTTTTAACTTCAACAACGTTGTGTGAGTGAAAATGGGCACTATGCAGCGTTTGCTTTGCTGTTAATTTATAAAAAAGAAATTAGAAAAAACCAATAAAAAGGCCAACTCCAGAGATATCAGTGGCAGATGCTTGCGCTGTAATGGCTTGTCCAGCTTGGCTGTAACCACCAATGTTAGTCAGTAAGGTGTCACTTTGACGATTTGCATTGCAGCTGTCAGCATACGTCTTAGCCGTTTCCGCCAGGGTGTCACTCCATGTCTGGAAAATAAATATTTGCTAATATATATAAATCCCACAAATATTTCAATAAAAGCTTAGGTTTAAATGATTGATGTTTTTAATTTAAATTGAAAAATTGGCGTTTAAAATTTTAAATAAATAAAACATGGAAACTTATAGTATTGTAGGTCAAAAGTGGTGTATTTTTTGTCATGTAACGATAATAAATTAACGTTTAGAAAAAACTATTTGGAAATATTACTTGATTTAAAAATTTATTTTTCACTGTGATACCAAAATTCAAAAAGCAATGACACGGCTATCATTAATTTTTACAGGTTTAAAATCTCGAAAGGCAAAGCATATCAGTTAAAGCAATTATTTTACGTGTTTTTTTTGCAAAAAATTCATTTCTAAGTTATTTTTATTTTTTAAAAAAACCAAAAAATAAAATCAAAAATGTAGAATAAGATATATACTACGTTTTTATAACACTCTGAATTGTTCTTTTTCCTGCTTTATTTTGAAACTGTTTTTACGGACAGTAAAAACCACCAATTTGTCATTGAAAAACGAAGTTTTTTCAATTAGAATTTGTTTCAAAGCCGCCTACTAACTACAGTTTTTCGTGATTTAAAAAAATTATTTCCTTAGGTTTAGTCATAGGCCTTTAAAAACACTGGGTGTAAAACTAATAGGCAAATTAAGCTTCAGCAAGAAAATAGTGGTAAATGGATTAAATTGGTTCCGAAAGTATAAACAATGGTTTTAATTAAGATAATTAGCTATATAAAACTAACAATACAATCCATCCAAGTGGCCCCAATAAGTCCGCGAACGACGCTGTTTACTTGCATTACCCATTCATCTTTCTCCGCTTGTGTTGTGTATGGTAGTGATTGTATCAACTGAGCTGAAGTATGTATGTATATCATCGGTTTTTTCTAATTTTTTTTATAAGTTAACAGCAAAGCAAACGCTGCATAGTGCCCATTTTCACTCACACAACGTTGTTGAAGTTAAAACGCTTGCAACCAAATTTGCAACTGAAGTCAATTTGAACTTAAATATGCAATTTCAGACCATAGTAAAAATAGTGAAAATTAAAGCTACATCTTAAAGTAAAATAACGAGAACTTGAAGCCGTAAGACATGAACTTGGAGCCGTCACCGAATGCGATCTAATTTAAGCCTAAGTCACAATATACTAAATAAATTTGCTAACTGAAGCTTTAATCTTTCATTTGAAGGCTCTAAACTGGCATATTTTTGTGGCTCCAGAAGTTTAACCTTTTTATCCAATCTAATAACCCTGATTAGGAAATCAGAGCAGTTTATTGAAATGAAATTAACTAAACAATAGATACTTTACGCAAGCCTAAAGCGAAAGTGATTAGTTTATTTCTTTTAAAGTTTAATTTTTTAAATGTTAGATATAAATTTAAAATATTCAAATACAGGTTATTGTTAAAAACGTTCAAACATTTAATATTTGCTTTTGTTTTAACAAAGAAAAAATTCTAAAACCAACTAAATCACTTGAAAACAATATTGACACTATTTTCGCAACTGACAAGGTAGTAACATAACAAGGGCTTCATCTAGCGCTTCCATTTTTTACAAAATGCAAGCGTTTGATTACAGTTCAACACAGTTTGAACTTTTTTTTAATTTTTTATTTGTACTTGCATTAAGTGCTTGCAAGGTAACACAGTCTTTTTTTACAAATTTGCTTTGCTCAAATAGATTTTACAATAACGCCAAATATATATAAATCATCACTATGATAATTCTAATTCAAGGAAAAAACAAACACTTATACATATGAATTAAAAACAGTTGGAAAAATAAAAACAACCTGAAGAAGTAGTGCTTAAAGTAGAAGTAGTAGATGTTACTGTAGTCGTCGATGTTGTTGTAGTCACACACGGATAGCTGGAACCGTCACCTAAAGTGAACAAAATTTTTATTTAAAAGTGTTATCAGTTTTGTACAACTGATGTAAGATAGCCAGTGGTGGGCCTGAAGTTTTATTTTTGATTTCATATATATTTTTTTATGAAAAATGTTGCAAATTGCAAAAATAATAATTTTATTACAAATAATATTTTTTGAGCTTTTTGGTGAACAAAACGGTTTCCGGAAATTTCGTCTTTTACATTAGGTCTTTCAAAATCTCGTCTTCTACAACTTGTCTTCGGAAAGCTCGTCTTTTAAAAATCTCGTCTTCGGAAAACTCGTCTTTTGGATGCAATTTTGTAAGTGTGCTTTTTAAAAGACAAGTTTCTTGTATTTTGCAATTTAAACGTAAATTTTTTTTCCTAAGCCTAAGCAAAATCTAAAAATCAAGCTAAATTTTACCATGATAAACTTTTATTTATTGATTTGTTTCGAAAAATTGTGAACCTAACACTAAGCGAAACCTAATAATTAAGCCAAAATTTATCTTAGTAAATTTGTATTTAAGAGTGTGCTTTTTGAATTAAAGAGTAAAAACCTTATTTTTTTTCCTAAGCATAAGCGAAACCTAAAAATTAAACAAAATTTTATCGTTTGGGAAAAACTCGCCATTTTGAAAATGCGTTTACAAAATCGTATCCAAATAACGAGTTTTCCGAAGACGAGATGTAGAAGACGCGATTTTTAAAGACGAATTGTAAAAGGCAAAACTTCGGACACCATTAAAAATTTAAGGCAAACACTAAATTCCACCGACTCCGACTACGACTCCGCCTCAAATTTCTGCAAATTATATATTGATGTGCAGGTTAAAGGGAATCAACAAAAACTCGAACAAAATAAACAAATTTAAATGCTTTTTGAATCAATTTAGCTCTACCTAAATGTAAAATTTTTAAAATTAATGATTTCTAACTGCATTACACTATAAAAATATTAAATTATTAAGTTTAAAAACCATAAAATTAGTGCATTTAAAATGTAATATAATTAATTAATCTTAAGAAACTGACAAACTTTCAATTATTATTCTAGTGCGAGAACATGGTTAGATTCTTGTTTTAATATGTTTGATTAAAGATTTTTAATGTGAATTGAAGGTTAGGTTAAGGGTTAAGATTCACGTTTTTTGGTTTTTAAATTTAAACGTTTGTTATAATAAATACCCAAAACTTCTTATGTTAGAAAATTTTTCAGAATAAAATTTAAGACAAAAAAATTTTTATTTTTCTAAGCCTAAGCGAAGCCTAAAATTCAAGAAAGAAGTCTAAAAAAGCTTAAAAGCTATTGAAATTCCGAATAATTTACCGCTTGAAAAAAAACTTATTTTGGAAGATATTATGCCAAAAATCTTCTTTTCGGACACCGAAAGGTTTTTAAAAAACTTGTTGGAAGATGTTGAAGACTTTTACAACTGAAAATTTGACTAATTTTTATAGTGCACCAAAATAGAGTAATTAAATCAACAGTGACAAAATTTGCATAATATTAAAAACTATGGCAAACTTTGGACGGAGTCGGAGTCGGTAGAATTTAGTGTTTGCCAAAATTAAGGTGATTCAACAGTTGCAAACGCATTTTCCAGACCTTAATCTCCCTTATACGTAAGATTGAAAGATTGACAAACCAATAATTAAAAATATTGTGTTAAAAATAAATATTAAGTAACAAATAAGTGAAACAGTGTACAAAGTATCAGTGTTGATGCTGTACAATTTCTAATTGATTTTCTAAAATCCGAAATACAAGCTTACAACAAAGAGAATTGCAGCAAACAGTTTTGGTGCTTGTTCCGCAAGCGGAACAAGCAGTTCCGAGGGTATATGGTGACGATGAAGCAAATTCAGCATCAGTTAATCTAAATGAATTTTAAAATTTATTCTAGTTGAGAATATTTTAATTTTTATATTAATGTAAGTAGAATAACATAAATTTGTTTTAAAACTTACGAGGGACCTACAACGCAGTAATACACAAATTTGGCCGTTGGAACAGACGATACATTGCCATCTACTGACGCACATTGAGCGGCGCTGCATCCAAACTCAGATGCACTGGGATAGGTCAACTTAAAAATGAGTATATTAAAATCTTGTTCATTATTTAATGCGAGATAGTAAATACCATTAAAATAGTTAATTTTTTTTAAATTACTGCTTTATCAAACCTAACCCTAAGAAACTGAATTTTATACAAAAATCTGCTGAAAAAAGATAAAAATAAAAGTTCAGCATAAAATAGCTTGTCAGCAATTTAAAAACTGTTGTAACGATAAAATAATAAAAAGGCTAAAAATTGTAATAAAAAATCTTCAACAATTTAAAAAAAAACAATATGCACCTTCTCAAAACACAAATTATTTTTAGTTTTGTTGGTGTGTTGTTTTACTAAGATTTATGTCATGTATTTAAACAATTAAACTATATTGGTGTTTAAATAGTTTAAGAAATGTTAAGAATAAAATAAAATAATTACAGTTTTGCTATTAAGACAATTGTAATCCGTGTCAAAACAACTATCGCCATCAAAAAATCCTTCAGTACTAAAAATAACTGCCACCTGAAATAATAAAACTCCATACATTTTAATTTATTTTTAGTCTTTGTAGCGAATCTAAATAAGCACCATGCATATACCATTAAAACTGCTGACACAAATCAAGTTTCTATATTGCCTAGCCCGACTACTTTTTTGATAAAAAAATCCAACTATATTTTAGATTTGATTCTTCGGATTTTTGGAATCAAGACTACATTTGAAACTTTAGTCCTATTGACCGTGTAAAAGATAGTTTAATCACAAAGCATATTGCCAATATAGCCAACGGTTAGATAAGCCGGCTCCCTATCATCTTAAGAGTACTGCACAAAACAGCACCACAAGATAATATAATTTTAAAAAACATTGAAAGATATTACTCCAGAAATATCTTTCGAAGTTGCCTGAGCTGTAATGGCTTGTCCAGCTTGGCTGTAACCACCAATGTTAGTCAGCAAGGTGTCGCTTTGGCGATCTGCGTTGCATGTGTCAGCATATTGCTTAGCTGTTGCGGCCAGAGTGTCACTCCAGCTCTAAAATGTGTTTAAAGACTTCTTGTTTTTACTATAAATTTTAGATAATATGATACTTCGGTGAACAAAAGCCCAGATTTATCTGTTTTGTTTTTTTTTTTTCAAATAGTCTTAAAAATTTAATTTATCGTGTTTTTTTGTTACATGAGTGTGCATTACCAGAAAGTTTTGTTTTAGACGCACCTCTGTTTAGTACTCAAGAAAAAATTAATACCTTAGCCTTAGATTTAGTTACTAAGCCTAAAAGTCAAGTCGCTAAATATGAAGTACTTTCTTCTTTGTCTTTGCCACAACAAAAACACAGGTTAGTTACTAAAATTAACATGTTATGTACTATTAAGCTAACAAAATATTTTTTAAGTTAAGTTGCAAGTTAATAACATTCTCGTCAACTTTGGTTAAATTTAGAACATCATTAATTTCTATTTATAACTTACATTAACTTACAAAAAGAATGTTTTGGAATACAATATGTATGTATCTCGGAAATGATATTTTTATGTTACAAAAAATTTATGTATTTTTTATAACATAAAAACAGTGTGTAGTGTAGCCAAAAATATATAATACTATATAATATATTAAGGAAAAATATGACACTCAGTCTCAGAAGCGAAACTATTTGGTGCCATTTTTTTAGCACTGCCATTAAGTGTTGTGCGCATAAAATGGCAAAACAACTGTTCTTATTGAGGCATGTGTCGTGTAAATGGGCACTGCTAAAAATGTAGCAGTGTTTTTGCGCATATCCTAGCATGCTAACTCGAACGCACTGCATTTTGAAGTACACTGCACTTTTTTGGCAATCTTATGCGCTTATATGCGCATATACAGCACATAAAATAGCACAACCGCGGGAAACAAAAAAAATAAACCAACTAAAAAACCACTACTTAGTTTGCACACTGTACACAAAATACAAAGTTTTAGTATAGATATACAAAAATAATATCCAATGCAATACATTAATAGATCTTTTTGTGTATTGCATTGGATTTTATTTTTGTATGTCTATACTAAAAGTTTGTATTTTGTGTACAGTGTGCAAACTAAGTAGTGGTTTTTTAGTAGCTTTATTTTTTTTTGTTTCCCGCGGTGGTGCTATTTTATGTGCAGTATATGCGCATATATGCGCACAAGATTGCCAAAAAAGTGCAGTGTACTTCAAAATGCAGTGCATTCGAGTTAGCATGCTAGGATATGCGCAAAAACACTGCTACATTTTGAGTAGTGCCCATTTACACGACACATGCCTCAATTAGAACAGTTGTTTTGCCATTTTTTGCGCACAACACTTAATGCCAGTGCTCAAAAACTGGCACCAAATAGTTTCGCTTCTGAGACTGAATGTCATATTTTTCCTTAATATATTATATAGTATTATATATTTTTGGTGTAGATTGCTTTTTTGTTTAGTAAATTATAATCAGTTATATTTTTTGTCTAATGCACAGTATTTTTGTATATACAATTACTACAACTGGTCAAATATTATCAAATTACAATACAATTTTAAATTTTCGTTAAAAAATAGTGAAAGAAAGCATAAACAAAAAAGCATTTTTAAAACATAAACAATTTTTGATGCAAATAATTTTGAATAGAAATCAAAGAAAAAGAAGGTAAACATAGTTTTGATAGAAAACTTTGATTGGTAATTTGACAATTTTTTGAGATATTGTGTTTTAGCGGATAAAACTCGCAATTTTCACTAAATACGAAAGTCTACAATTTTTCAAAATTAAAAAAAACAGACGTAAACTAAAATATTTTGAAAATAAAAGTCATGTTGCCGTTTTTTGGTTCCCACATTTTACAAAAACAGATGAAAAACCAAAAGTTGGCTTCACTGTCAGCGAAAACTGTTTTATATAAGTGGCGCTTGATAGATAAAAACTTCCTCTGGTTTTCCTTTAATTTATATAGATAACTTTGCACACTAGGCTGTACGAATACGAAATGTTTTTTTCCTCCCCAAGTTCCCCAAATTCTTCATCTAACATAGTTTGTATTCATTATTTTAAATTTTGATATAAAACTTACAATACAATTCATCCAAGTGGCTCCGACTAGTCCACGGATAACTCCATTCATTTGCGTCACCCATTCATCTTTTTCCGCTTGCGTTGTATAAGGAAGCGACTGTATTAATTTACCTAAATGGTAAATTTTTAGTAACGTTTATAATAGGACACTAAAAGCTCAAAAACTTACTATTAAGTTTAAATGTTATTAATTTTTACTGGAGTTTACTAATCATTGCATACATAACTTGATTGTTAATGTATATTATAAATCAGTTTTGTTTGATACATCTGAAGTAAAACAGTCGGTTACTGAGTTAACCGCTGGATACGCACTTCATAATGTTTTAAGTTTAATGAAATTTATTTTGCAAACCTTAAAAATAATCTTACCCTTTAGGAAGAAAAAGGACGATTTATTCCCGGACGCATGTTTCGACAAAAAAAGTTGTGGAATAGTCTGAGGTACATAGAACATATGTGTATTAAAGAAAATTAGCATCTAGTTTGGGCAGTTGCTCACTGAATAAAAAAAATTAGACAATATGATAATGATATTTTATTCAGTAAGCTAATTACACAACAAATTTTAGTCCGGTAAAAGGTAACTGAAAAAATCATACTCACAGCAATTTTGACAATCGCGAAATCGCCACTTTTTAAACTAAAAGGTTATATTTGTATAAATATTTTACGAAATTAAATTATAAGTATATCATTAAAATTAAATAAAAAAAATATCAAATAATTTTAAACTAACTGAAAATATTTTGTATAGAATGTGCTGATTCATTTTAAAGAAAATGATTCGCTGACCAACTAAGTAATTAAAAGTTCGGTACCGAGTCAACCTTTTTGTCTTCCATTTTGATTATTTTTTTGAAAACCTTATCCCTGTCCCACACATGGGCAAGTTGGTCCCGAAGGGGTTAAATTAGGGGGGTTAAAATTAATTAACCCGTAATTAGGGGGGGGGGGTTAAAATTCGAGAAACGCATTTTACCCATATCGTTTTTTGTGTGGAGTGCTTTTTACCCATATCGTTTTTCGATTTTAAAAGAAAAGTAGATAAAAACGCTAAGTTTAGGTCAAAAAGCCCTTTTTATTGCTTAAAACATTCATTTTGACCTTAAAACTTAAGTTTGGAGGCAGTTAGAAGTCATTTTAAAGTTTTAAAGTCATTAAAATTTTTCCCTCATTTTTCTAAAATTGGGGGGTTAACCTTTTCTCCCCCCCCCCACTTCTGAGTGGGGGGGTTAAACCTCCCAATTTAGAATTTGGGGGTTAACCCCCCCCCTTCAGCCCCCCTCCTTCCCTTCTCCATGCCGATGTATGCCCTGCCCCCAATAGCGCACAAAAATTTTTTAATCAAAATATCTACAGAGGTTCAGGAGATATGACCCCCCAAAAATTCTGTAGTTGAAAGATTGCACAATGGGTGTTAAAAATTAAAATAACAAATTATGCATTCAAAGAAAGCGGCTGCTTTCTAATTTTATTTGATATCTTGATCGTTAAAATTGGGGCAGTATTTGTCGATATATTGCGTTTCCTATACAAAAACCCGCGATTTTTTGCTAAAAATACGAAGTAACGGCAAAAATATTGGGCAAGCTTAATCAAATCACGGCCGCGTTTCGTGTTTTTTTTTGAAAAAAAAAACAGAAAAATCCCGGGTTTTTTGGACGGGAAACGCAATATTTCGACAAATACCGCGCCAATCTTAACAATCAAGGTATCAAATTAAAGTAGAAAGTAGACGCTTTCTTTGGGTGGATACTTTAAAATTTCAATTTCAATTCCCATTAAGCAATCTTTCAAGTACAGAATTTTTAAAAATTTCATTTTTGGAGGGTCATATCTTCTGAAATGACAAAAAATTTTTTTGGGCTATTGGCGGCAGGGGTAAGGTTTTCACAAAAAATAATTAAAATCGAAGACAAAAAGTTTGACTTGGTACCGCACCTTTAAGGTAATTTTTCTCAAATTGTCAAAGGCTGGATAGAAAATCGACCTTTAGAAGCCGCGTTATCCACAACGAGAAACCTCAAATTCGGAAAATTTGCTTGAAGATATTTTTGGAAACAGTACATAATTAAAAAACACAAAAAAAATTGTTAGTTTTATGTTAAATAATTATGATCTGCCGTATATTTTTTTTAAAATACGCAAAATATGTGTGCAATTCACCTATGTATATTTTCAAGATCTAGAAAAGCATGTATAATTTGAAAAGATCATGTGGGAAACTATCACTGAAATGCTAAAGTCAAAGTGCTATTTTATTCAATGTTCAAATCAAATGGGTTTTATTTAAAATACACTAAAATCTATATGCATTCATCCCCCGTACCTGATGAACTAGAAGTGGATGTAGTGACGATGGTGGTACTTGCAGTTATTGTTTTTGTTGGTGAAGATGTTGTCACTGAAATCAAATATGAAATAAACATTATTATTTTTATTTTATTATTAGGGTAACTGACTTAATTTCGGCCACCTTTTTTTATTTTTTTGAATAAGTTTTTTCTGGTTTTTTCAATCAAGCCAAAATTTGGCCTAAAAATCAAACAATAGCTATATTTGATATTCCAGGGAAAAATTTGAATATTTCTGTTACACTTAAAAATCAGTGAAGGTTTAAACTTTTTTTTTAAAGTGGCCGAAGTTAAGGTGCGTGCCATTTATTTCGGCCACCTACAAAAAACTGGCCATAACTATTGCTTAAACGAACAATAAAAATTTCTAAGGTTGCAAATTTACCCTTATGTATTGTTCTTGTTACATATAACTTAATTTTTCCCGTTTGCGAACTTTAATAATTATTAGCAAGACTTTAAATAACTATGTCAAAACCTTAAAAAACAAATTTTAATAATTTGTATTTTTTGTTCAATTTTTATTTTTGGCTTAAAAAACGTCAAAACAAAGGCAAACGAGCAAAAAAAATCTTTATAAATACGTTAGTACAATGATATTAAAAAACAGCAAAAAAGGCGGGTTTTTTCACCTAAATTTTTAAGTGGCCGAAATTAACGGAATCTTAAAATGCGCAGTTAGTTAAACGCATTGCGAAATGATCTTGAAGAAAATATCAAAACATGAAAATTAACAACTTTGAGCCTTAAATAGAAGATATTTTAAGGTTATATATTGCTTCGTTCTAAATTTTATGCAGTTGAAACACAAAGCAAAAATTAGAAAAATCACAAAAAATTCATTTTTTGTATGAAAATGTTGATAATGTAGAATAACAAAAATAAAAAACTTTTGCAAAAACACTTTATTTAACATTAATCCAGGTACTTTTGTGCTAGTTCTTTTGTGTTTAAAAAATAAGCCAATTTTCTAACACCCTAAATTGGTGGCCGAAATTAAGGCGTGGCCGAAATTAACTCAGTTACCCTAATTACTATTGTTTATTACTTATAAATATTATCATTTTTTTATTTTTTTGTACAATAATTTTTTCTATTTATCTCGAACAATTGTAAATCCTCAACAATAGTAAATTGAAATCATTTCTGCAAACATAAATGAAATTTAAATTATTTGACAAATTAGATTTAAAATTAAACAAATAGCATTTAGTTCACAAATTTAAGAGAACTTTTTTAGTTTTACTAATATTTTAAGAGCTATTCAACACAATTAGAGATGGACTTCTTGCCGATTTCTCAAGATCTGTAATTTCTTATGGAATTAAATTAATACAAATATGTAACGTCGAAGCCCTATAAGAAATTTAGTGTCATTTGAACATTTGCTAAATTATATCAAAATTACATTTTAGTGTGTTTTATGCATAAACTTTATTTTTTTTTAATCGACGTTTCTCAATGGAACGTCGATTCCCAACGTTTAAAAACTGGCATCTATATGAAAAATCATTATTTAATAAAAAATTGTTAAAATAAGCTATTTATTGTTTTTGATGTTAAATAATTTTTGATCAAATTTTAAAAATTGGCTTGTTTTTCAATATTCATATCAATATTGTGATTCATCCAAGTAAGGTAGCTTTAATTTGCCTGTATTTATATATAAAAACAATATATACATAAGAAAAACATTTAGCACAAAAGAAACTACATAGTGGTCACAGAATTTTTTAAGCCTATAATGTTTTTTCATGTCAACAACGAGACCTTTTTCTCTCTGTTTTATTTATTCAGGATAACAAATGAACGTATTCAATTTAAAATGGAGGTGAAAACCTTTTAAAATAGGAGATTTAATACTTTCTGATTTTTGAGTGGGAAAAACGCGTCTTAACCCGTTCCCGTGATTGCCTTTTCCCCAGTAACGACGGTGAAAAGTGTTTTTGTAAATGTATTAATTCCCGTTATTTTTGCTGGTAATCAGAAAGCGTTCGCGTGATTGCCTTTTCCCCCTGGTGCGGACCATTGTGAACGCACTCTGATTAAAGGCCTCTGTGAACGTAACCGGGAAAAAGGCAAAGGAAAAAACCGGGAACGGATTAAAGGCAAAAGAATAAAATGTTTTTATTGTTCAATATAGTGAATTTTGCGTCTTCGACTTTCCAAGTTTGTGACTCGTTGACTCTTTTGCCACTATCAGACACCTGAGTTTGACATGGGTAAATATCAAAAAGTGTAACTGCGGCGTAATTTTCCAATTTCTTTTTTTCGAAATCTTTTTTATTCCATCACGTAGTTTATGATTTTTAAACGACATTTATGTTAATTTGTAACTGTTTATGTTAATATTACTCCACTATAAATAATAAAGCTGTCTTTTTTGTTTAATAAAAAGAAACAAGATTTAGTAATTTTAATTTTAATTTTACAACAATATAGAAAACAAAGGGGTATAGGTCCCATGTATTTAAGCTCACTATGCTGGCTTTCTCTTTGTGTCCCTAAAAACGCTTATCGGATACAAACAACTTAATTTTCAAACTTTCAAAATTTTATTTATAACATAAATAATTTTATTTATATAACAATTATATTTCTTTTGCACTAATTAAAACTGGTTTAAAAATTAATTATTTTTAATTATAGGCCTTAGTTCCTACATGGTTGCACTTTTTCAGCTGTACCTCTGCTGGTTCACATACAACATTAAAAAAAATTTATAGTCTATATATTTTTATAAAAATTGCTCTGTAAATGGTTTAAATTAAAATAAATAATTTTTGATTCAAAATTTTTGGCTTTTTAAACTAATTTGTTAAAACATATAATTTCATGCTTTAATCGTCTTGTAATTCAAAAAATATATATCAAATCATCAAAATATTAATTAATTTCCAAATATATTGTTTTGGTTTGGGAAAAAACTTTTGTAAAAAATATTAGTCTGTCCTGTTGAAAAAGCCCAAACGTCCGGATTGTTTATTGCCGACACGTTTACACTTTTTTATTTATAAATTTCATTGTTTGAAACTTCTATCATGATCTTCTATCCGATTTTCATGCCCCATTTAAAACGCAGAAATATTTGAAACTCCTAAGCAGGTTTATCACAAAGGGATGATCATTGAAGTGAATTTGAAAAAAAAAAAAACACAAAACACTATTTGCACATACATGGTCTGAAAAGCGTACATTTGGTTAGCAAATATGCAAATGATTTTGGAATGATTTTTCGTTTACATATAAATACTGAGCCCGTTTATTATTGTATTTTTTAAATTAAAAAATCAATGTTTTAAGATATCTCAACGTTTTTCATGTTATTAGTATAAATATATTACTTGTTGTGGTAGTGCTCATTAAGCTTGTTGTGGTAGAAAGTGAAGCACAAGTAGCTTGATCAGGCGCACCTAAAAAATGAATACAAAAAACTTAATCAAAGGGAAATACAGATTAAACAGAAAGTGGCAGGATTTCTTTTGGAAGATTTTTTTTTTATTCAAAAAATTCGTAAAATTAGAAATGAAATGCGGCGTATAACAGTACCTGCTGTATGAAATGCCTCCTGTGAGGCGTCTGTCTACACGTTTAAATTTTTTCGATGACTCCTGAATTTTAACAAAACATAATCTTATGGGATTTTTTTATAAATAATAAGTCAGATTTATGCAACCAATTTTTGGTGAAGCAGGTTATAATGTTTAAAACTTCTTAATTAATTAATAAAAAACACAAACAAATAAGACTAAAAAAGTAAAGAAAGTGGCAAAAACATGGCACACTTTCAATCGGATTATCAAGGCAGATCGTGTGGACGTGTTGCGTGTGGCGCGGCATTTATTTGGTCATCAGATTGAAAAAGTCACCGTTTCAATCTTAAAGGGAAAGTTGGTAAGCTTCCATTGGGTTCTGGATTATTTATAAGGGTATATTGTGTATTTTGAATACATACATGAGCGTAAATAAAAAATAATATGTAGTGTTTTCGGTTTTATTTCGTGCGATGTAATAAGTAAACAAATTTAGAACAAGGTAGAAATAATCATACTAAAATGCGTATTTTTGTGTTGGAAAGCCTGAAATTAAAAAAAAATATTTAAGTTTGTGCTTCTATAACTTTTAAACGCGCAGAAATAAACTTGCATATAGCCCTTCATATAGTCCGTGGACTTTTGATTACTTCCTGAAAAAAAATTGAAAATGAGAAGGAGCCCCCTCTAAGTTTTATTCAAATTTCTAATTTTTGGCATTCTTCATTCTGAAGTTTTTTGTGCAGATTTCCTAAATTTTCTTAACCCGTTCCAGTGATTGACTTTTCCTCGGTTACAACCGTAAACCTTCGTATCAATGCAGTGAAATCTTCGTTTCATGGTGGTGGTATCTTCGTCTAACCCTTTTTTGTTTGTAAACTTCACCGCGGTAAAGTCTACGTATCATCTAGATTGTATCATGGTGTAGCGGACCAAACAGGGGTCAAGCCGGTAAGTTGATGTTCCTGCGGCCCGGTACACACGGATTCCTTATCGTATTTAATGTCACACTTTATACAGTACGTTCCCTTTTATTTTGACTCAGTCGGTTATTAAATAACAAAGAAGTCTGCACGTATTCAAGTATTTGACCTTTGTGTTTATTATTGCGTAGCGGGGAACACACAACACACCCTCTTGACCGGGGGGTCAAGTCGGTTCACGGAGTAGGGTTACGGTAGGACGGGTTAAGGAAGGGAGGAATTCTTCACGAATTCCTTTTCAAAAAGTTTTCTCCCACTTTGAGAGGGTTCCTGTTTAGGAAGGGGAAAGAGGGGAAGGCCGGGAAGAACAAATCCTGCGGGTCAATTTGGTTCATGGTCACTAGTTATTTTGGTGAAACATTACCGAGTTGGGACATAAAAAACAAGAGCAAAGCAGGTGTTGCTCTCTTCAAAAATGATTGCAGCTCAAAACCAAAAGGGAGAAGATCCGTGTCTGCAAATCAAGGGGGGAAGGTGGAAGGTAAGGGACTGGTATGGAACATTAAAAATACCAGTACAATTTTTAGAGCTGAATTTTGGGAAGTCTGAGGGGGGTAGGTCTCCAAAAAGTGGTTACAGAGGGGGGAAACGTTGGGTAACTTGCTGGACTCGATAGCTTCACCGGAAGTTAAGGGGTGAGGGGTGTGGTGGGGGGTGGTGTGGGGTGGGTGGGGTGGCCCTTTGAACAACGGATTTTTCGAAGGAGTAACGTTTAGCGACTCAAGCAGTGCTTGAGTTTTTTAAGACCTTGGGGGGGGGGGGGGGGGGGTTAAAACCTTGGGTGTTGGTGGGGTTGCGAGGGGGGTCGATTTTGGCCGAGGGTTTCGGTGTAGGGAATGTTTTCACTGAGAACCGTTAATTACTGGCGTATTTAATGCACTCGGGAGAAGGGGGGTGGGGAAAAGAGAGGGTTTGGCCAGAGGTTTGGGCTCCGTGATTTATATGTGTTGTGCGGGACTATCGTGTATGAATTTGAAGTGTATTTTGCAACTTAGATTACAGAGACAAAATAGATGCCGTGTTTATGTATTTTATGAATAAGGTACTGCATTGACAGATTGAATTACTTATAAAGATAAATAGGTTATACGACAGATTACACAAAAGGTTTATTTTTAATGCGCGTTTACGACAAGTGTAACAAACCGCGTTGCGGCGAACAAAGACATAGTTTACACTTTGCGCACATTGAGCAATTGAGCATTTTGATTAAAAAAGAAAGACTTTTTAGAAAGGCGTTGAGAACGCCAAGGCTTAGCTTTTGAGCCCGTTTAAAAACAAAACCCGTTTTATAACAAAACACTATTTTACTTAAAGGAAATTAAACAAATTTATAAGTTTTTGGAACTTAAAATTATGTAACTTTTTAATTGAATGAATTGTTATTTCAGTTAGAGGCTTAGATTTTGAATTAGCTAAATGTTAGTTTTTTTAGAAGTTTACCAATTAAAAAAACACAACGATATTTTTACGGAGGTCAGTGGGTGCCCTTGACGACACGCCACTGAGGGTTTTGTATAACCTAATTAGCTTAATTAAAAACGGTGTACGATATATGCAGACTTGTGCAAAATTCTTTGTTAAAAATACCTTTTTACCAAGATCGTAACCACTCCACCAAGTCACGTCGAGATTTGCGCCCTAATCTTAATAGAAGAATTCACAGACAGCCTCTGTGAATCCTTCTCTCAACACGCGGTGCCTACTTATGTTGGTTTTAACCTACTATATGTGTTGGCATCTCAGTTGGGTATTTCAGCGTATAAAATTAAGGGTAGGAGAATCTTCTTTAATACACAGCGCCGACTTACTTTGTGTCCAACCACTATAATGTTGGCATCTCGTTGGAATTTCAGAATAAAATAGGAGTAGTAAAAATACCAAAATACCTACTCTGGATCTGCCAACTTGGGTTCCGAAGTCAGAAAGCAACCTGTATCCAGTTAGTAAGCGCCAACAATAATTGCGGAACCCATTGGGCCCACGAGTTGCGTGGAGCACACGTACTGTTAACTGCTATAGGCAACTGTTTTGACACGCGCGGCGACAAGCGCGGGCTACTGTAATTTGATTACAGCGCATACATTATTATAATTTAATAATGTTTTTAAATAATAGATGAGGGGGTAGTGGCTAGCGATTAAATGAGAAAATGGGGATTATGTGTTAGAAAGCGGGTGTAGTGGCTACTTAAAGCATGAATTAATATTGTGAATTTAATTGACCTACGCTGCTCAACGCTATCCGCCACAATGGTCATACGTAACACTTTGTGCGTCATTAGTGGACACTGGGCAAGAAAATTAAAGTAGTTAAGGTTTTACGGTGCCATATGCATATTTTATTCGCGGATGCAGTTTTATTAGGTACGACCTGGGTATGAGCTAGGTTGATACCCACAATATAATTTTAATAATTACCCCTAAATACTCCCGGAATATAAATAAATAAAAAAATTACTAAAAATTGCCATAATGCAAAATTACTATAAAAATAATGATAAAATGATAATAAACAAAAGTAGAAAATTATTTAAATCAAAATTAAATTTAAATATATTAAACTATATAAAATTTTACTGACAGCAAAGATCTTGATCGGCGCAGCATTTGGAATTCGCAGTGCCGCATGCTGTGCACTTAGTGCCCATGGTGTAAGGCTGGTTGTTTGTAAGTATTATGTCAGAAGCACTAAAATTTACAAAATATATTTTTAGTAAAGTGTCATTAAACAAAAACAATTTATTTATGACTAATTAAAAAAATTTTAATAGCAAAATTTATAATTAAGAAAATTTCTTAGGCATTTTAAACCTTTTAAAAACGGGTTATTTTATATAAGTTCCACAATAAAAACGTTCGTTCATCAGTAAAAATATAATTTTATTGTATATACTGTACTTGATTAAAAAAATGATGGTTGTATGACTTTTTCATTACGCCAGGGCGCTTTTATTAGTCTATAGTTTATCCAATTCAAAATTTGGTCAATACAATTGTACTAGTTTATGTAAAATTAATTATATCTTTGCAATACAAGAATTTTCAGAATTTGAATTAGCAAAAATAAAGTTTAAATTTGTTCTTTGAAACTAATTTCAACCCTACATAAGATTTTTTTAATGTTCTGGTTGTAAAATTATTTAAAACCCAAAAATTTATTTTAAAAAGTCCATTTCAAACTTTTAAATAGAATCATTTTCTGTAATTCAAACATTAAAAAACTTGAAACTAAGCGCGCCAGCAGCGCCGTACCTACGAAGCGACAAAAAACTAAAATTCCCAAAAAATGTTTTTGTTTTTGTAATAGTAAGAAGTGTTTAGGAAATTTTGAAGGGAAAAGGTCGAGATTTTAAAGCAATAAATATTTAAAATATTTTAAACCGTAAAATGTACTAGTCGCTCGCTGTTTCTTAATTTTCACCTACATATGACTGGCGCTAGTAGTCATTGTACCCTCTTCCTACACTAAAAAACCCTTATTTTAGTTAAAAAATATTTTAGTAAAAAATGATTACAAAAGCAGTAAATCATGAAAATTCACAAATGTTTAAAAGCGTTTTTAGCCTTGACATAGGCTCAACGTATTAATTTACTTAGTATTTTTTTAAAAAAAGTATAAGGGTATATATTTTCACTCAATACTTATTTATTAATAAATAAATACACTATTTAAAATAATAAAATAATATAACAACCTTTCAGCAGTGTAACATACGTACACATATTGACCGCCTGTGTACCCGTCAACAATACTACATTGTGTTTTCCCGCAACCGATTTCAAACGATGACGCATAAAATATCTGTAAGCAAAAAAAAACTTAATCTTAAAAAATTTAAAAAGTTTTATTAAATTTTAATTAATCTTGGTTAATCTGGCGTTTGTTAACCCGCAATTTTGGTAAAAACCTTTTTTTTTGTAATTTTAAGAACACTTGCACAGCAATGTTTTTTATTAAATTCGTAATATTGTTGCATATAACAAATAAATGAAAACAATATGATTTCCAAATGCTAAAGTTTTGAAAATATTATCAAACTATAGTTAAAATCCTTCAGGCTGAAATTAAGGGCTCGCTCGCCGCCAAGAAGAAAAGAAGAATAAACGCGCGTGAATAAAATTAATAAAAAAAAGTTGGCAGGGATGATGTAACCATTTATTATTAAGTTGCGTCAGGTCTTTTTCTAGACGTGATATTTTCTCGAAAAACGAGTGGTTACTTTACTACCCTGCTGTTTTCACCCTGATAGAATTCGTCTTTAAATCATTCATTAGTCAATTTTTATGATAAATTGATAATATTTTGCAAAATTTTAACTTTAAAAACATTTCAGCGATTGTTTTTAAAACTAACTCTTGTATTAGCATATTAACCCAATAAATATTTACCGAAAAAAATTTTAATTTCGGCTTCATATAACTTAAAATATATGTTCGATGGTTCACTAATAAATGTTATATTTAGTGTCCGTGCAATTTCTTAAATATCAGGTAAATGAGATTGAGGTCTGAATTTGAAGCTATTGAATGTATTTTTTTTAATTGGAATTCCACCCAAAAAAATACTGAACGTACTATTCATTATTCTGGACGTACAATTGAATGCGCGTAACTCATACACATGCAAATTAAACGGCATCCCAACAAAATTATATTAATACGTGAGACATGAATTACTATTAAAATTAAAGTAAATTTATTCCTAAGTAAGTAAATAAAACTACAGAAATTTTTCAAAAGGGAAAAGTCAAGAATTTGCGAAGCTAAAAGGCGTTTTCTAGATTTTAGGTAACGTTCATATTTACTGTTTAGGTTCAAAATTCGAAAATATTGAAAAAAAGCCTATCATATATTTAAAAAAATTTAAGTACAAACCTAAAGATAAACCCAACGTGGCTGCAACAGTTGTTCGTTTGACTGAAAAATGCCCCCCATTAAATAACCACTCAAATCACGAGAATCTGACGTCACTCGTATCAGCCAATCAGATTTCAGAAAATAAAAAATTTGAAGTAGAAATCAACTTCAGATGGTAGTTTAGGAATAATTCTTGTTTTGTGACATAAAAAAGAAAATATTTGTTTAATGAACACGTGGACACACTGTTGCAGCTACATTAAGTTTGCCTTTAGATACAGTTTATGGCTATGACATACAAAAAACTAAGGTACAGTGTTCCATCGCAAAGTAAAATGTATCGTAAATTACAGTATGTAATTTTACTTATTTTTTAAAATTTTACTAGAAACAATAACAGATTTATTTCAAGAATTTAGATCTTTTAAGTTTTAAATTTTTACTATTACGTTTTTTTAAGTAACCAAAAAAATTTACAAACAAAAAACAAAAACAGTGCTCAGCATTTCTTGTCAATTTCCAAGTTTTGGATAATATTAAATAAAATTTATTTATGTTAGAAACAAATTTTCTTTGTCGTAGGAGTGTGAAAAACTAATATGGTAAATTCTTATGCTTGTTTGTTCTTTTTTAAATATTTTTATGGTACAAGTAAATCAAATCCGAAATACCGGCAGTACATAACGTGTTACTATAAAAATCAGGTCTAATTAAACATCTTTTTATTCAAAAACACAAAGAAAATAAACAAACATTTTTTAAGGACAGTTGCAATCAGGGAAGAGCGCGGAGCGCTCTTTCCCTTATATTAAATGGCTCAGTCATGGCGGCTAAATTAATGGTTGTCGATGTTATTGAAATCAACAAAACCTTGAATAGTTTTTTAGCCAATTAAACAACTCAAACATTTTACATAACTAAAATATTACCCATATTTTTCTGATATTAAAAACCTAAAAACT